>JBBPBX010052233.1:0-24283 GCA_038048925.1 Garcialebias charrua
ATATATATATAGTGCAAAATGATGCATAGTTATAACATGATGTCAGTGCAGCTTTAAGGGAAGTCAGATAAGGATGACAAATATTTTTCACTTCAGGCACACAGTGTAATTTCTACAGCCTTGAGTCCTGTAAAGGGCGACTCTGATCCAAATATGATCCAAGTCGGGACTTTTTCCACTGATCCAAGCTATGGCCTCTCAGATGTTGACCAGTACAGCGTCCAGAGTCCCAAGCCGTGCGGGTGATCTGCGATCCTCAGAGATCATGTTCACCTTCCAGATTAGCTCATAAACAGCTGATTTATTGAGGTCACGGCGCAGAGCAGACTTCGGGTGCTCCAGCATGGCATTAAGTCCTGTTGAATCCATCATTTGCCGATAGGCCAATGCTCCACAAAACGCCAAAAAAGCAAAGCGCTGCCATCATAATCCAATTTAATCCAGATTCTTCACGTCCTCCACAGAGCACAGAGAGCGAGACGCTCACTATTCCATCAGCTCCAGGAATCCATGGCGTATCCTCCCGGTCAGTCTACGGGGATGGGCCGGCTCCCCCGTGCCTTGCCTTTTGTTGAAATCTTGTCAGTAGAATTGATTGCCTATACCACCCAATCCATCTTAATCTGCGTTCAAGGTGCTTTTCTGAGGAGCTACAGACAAGACAAGAAGCCGCGGGGTGTGGGGAGGGGTGGTCGGGGAGGAAAGGAGCAAAGCGACTGCCTCCTCCAGTTGCCAGAACAGAACGTATATATATATATTTCCAGTAGGAAGGAGAGTTAAATGGAAGGAGAGTTAAATGAATTATTTTTGTCTGAGAAATTGAAAATAAGCTCATTAACTTTATGGTCTGTAAGGGGGGTAGGTAGGATATTAACAGTAACAGATTCCTTGTTTACTGAATCGGAGATTAACCAGAAGTCTATCCTAGATTGCAGATATGAAGATTTGTTTCTCCAAGTGAATAAACTCTCATGTGGATGTTTTGCTCTCCAAATATCAATTAGATTAAATTTTTTCATCAAATATTTGGTAGTTGGGCTTGAGGCGTTTGGTTTACCAGGAGGCCATTTATCGAGATTACCATTAATGACCGTATTGAAATCTCCTCCCATGAGAATTGTAGCGTTACGATTTTTTTAAACCATTCTAGAAAGATCTTTTCAACTGCAATAATTAGCTTCTCATTTTCTCCCTTGTTGTTGTAACCATAGATGTTGGCACAAATGAAATACTAGTTTTCGTGAAAAAGTAGTTGGCAGATAAAGTGTCCTAGTGAATCACATTCAGTTGAAATTATATTCCCATTAAATCTGTGTTTTAAGGTCATAACTCCTGCAGAGCGTTCAGACCCGTGAGAGAGCCATACAGAGTTCCCCCACTGGGATTTCCAAAAAGTAACATCATCAACTGTAGAGTGACATTCCTGTAAAAAACAAAGATCAGATTAGAGATTTTTGGCAAACAGAAATAAAGCTTTTCTTTTTGGCAGTAAGAGAAATAAGTGAAAACAATGACATTTAAGAACACAAATAGCAACTTTGTTAATAGAGGTATTTAAATACTATTCACATCGTGAATCAGTATCTTATTAACGTCCCAAACTTTGGTTTGCAACATGTTATAAAGTTCCAGAACAGTACAGTTTTGACAGAACAGTTTTTTTTTTTACTAGAACAGCAGTGTGGACTCATCAGGAAGGAAATGGGAATTGAGATGAATCTCGCATTGGACTAAATACTGGGGGGGATCTCCACACCATTGATGAAACCACGACCCCCGATGAAATAAGCTAATTTTCCCTCTTCTCGAGCCTTTTGGATGTATGGCCATAGTTTCTGTCGGGAGTCACGATCTTCTTTGCAGATGTCTTCGGTGAAACGGAGCCCTTTTTTTTTTCAAGAAGTCATTACCTTTAGCTGCTTTCCATATGTAATCTTGATATCTCCTCGCCACAAAACGAATGATGACAGCACGGGGTGGGAGCTGCCGATGAGCTTTCTTCCAGCCCGATGAGCAACATCAATCAAGATCTGAAGATTTTCTTTCTCTTTTGGAAGAACCTCTTGACACACCCGTAGCACCTCCTTCAACACGTCCTCCTTCTCAGCCTCAGGGATTCCATGAAGTCTGAGGTCCCTGCGACGATCATAGCGTTCCATCTCAGTGACGCGAATTAAGCAGGATGTTGTGTCTTTTTCATTGCGTTCTACACATTTTTCAACAGAGTTAATTTTCTTTTTGATATCTTTCATCTCTTCGAGCATGCTTTCCATCCTAGCTTCAAGAGCGTCACTTCTGGCGTTGATCAAGTTAGCTAGCATAGCAATAGCATTAGCATCATCGGTGTGTAGGCTGCTAGTCGATTGAGAGACATTTGAAAATGGTTTCTTGGCTACAGGAGGCTTACTTGGGGTTACCGGGAGCAGCGGAAAAACCTCTTCGTTGTCAGCTTCTGGTTGAAGAGCACCGAGATCTGCGCCATTGTAGTCGTGATCTTTCACATGCTTTCTCCCCCCATTTGTGGTCTCCGGTTCTTTTTTGACCTGATTTTGGCATTTTTCTGAGAGTAAGATAAACTTACAGAGCGAAAAAGATCCGCTATGTCTTTTTTACCCTCCCCAAAAAAAGGCAGAAGAAGTTGCAAATAATAACATTAGTAGTGAGAGCACGTTGTAGAACGTCTTACACTGCCGCCATCTTGACGCACCCTCCAGAGGCTTGTAACACTGCAGCTTCTAGTCTGTGGGGAGTAAGTTAGGTTTTTTTTAAGGTAGCTTTATTTAACAACACAACAAAACAAGTACAAACAAGTATGGCAATTTACAGTAGTTCGAATATAGATAGAAGGTATATTAGAGGCTGACTTAAAAATGAGAACATAAGGGCAGATTAATATAGAATGAAATATAATAATTAAATACAAGGGGATAATGATTTAGAATCAACATGTATTGGTGGGCAGTTCCGTCAATATTTCAGTTAGGTATTCATATGTTTCAATGCATTTCAGAGATTTTAAATATAATTGGAATTCAGATAAAAACATGTTAAAGACTAGGGATGAGTAAGTTAGTTCACTCTGTTAGCATCTGTAGCTGTTAGCATCTGTAGCTGTTAGCATGTGTAGCTGTTAGCGTCTGTAGCTGTTAGCGTCTGTAGCTGTTAGCGTCTGTAGCTGTTAGCGTCTGTAGCTGTTAGCGTCTGTAGCTGTTAGCATCTGTAGCTGTTAACATCTGTAGCTGTTAACATCTGTAGCTGTTAGCGTGTGTAGCTGTTAGCATGTGTAGCTGTTAGCAGCTACGTCTCGTTACATGCTTTGATAATCTAGTCTCGTGACTGTGTGTCTGTTTTTCTGTGTAGGAGCAGGAGCTTCACGTCAGACCTCCACCAACCACATGTTTGTTCTCTAACAGGTATGGTTGTAATTTCTAGTAAAATTGTTCAATATTATACTTCAGTCCAGCAGCCTCCACTTCAAAAAGTCAGCGCTCACGCGGTTTGGTTGTGCATGCGCTAACACCATGAATTAAGTAGCACGCTTGTGGGGTTCTTTCAAAATAAAAGCTGATCTGTGTCTCCTGTTGGTACAAACTCTGTACATAAAACACATGTTAGCACTGGAAGCTGTAATGGGACCAACATTCCTGCTCAGCTGTTTCCACTAAAAGTTTGAATGCCGTCCCCATATCCAAAGAGTAGAGAACTTTTTTGTTGGTAAGTTAAATAAATAAAAACTCAAATGTGTTTTTCATGTTTTGACTCTAGATGATTGAAGTCATTCTGCTGGTCTATGTTCATAAATGATTTTTAATGTCCTCCTGTGAATATGGATCCATAATTTTTAACTTTTGTGGTTATTTGTATGTTCATTATGTGAGAATTTATTTTATAAATGTGGGACCACACCTTGCAAAGAATATTGATAATGTTTCTGGTTCTCCTTCTGATTTCATAAATGAAAATTATCCCTCTTTAAATACGTTTGATCCAATAAAACCTTTAGAAATACTTGACATCATTAAGAATCTTAAAAACTCTTCTGCTGGCCATGATGAAATTACAGCCTATGTTATCAAAAAAGTTGCACCTATAATTGTTGCTCCGTTAACATTTATTTTTTCACTGTCACTTGAATCTGGTATTATCCCACAAGATCTAAAACTTGCCAAGGTCATCCCACTGTTTAAAGCTGATGACCCATCTGTATTTTCAAATTATCGCCCCATATCAGTTCTCTCGTGCTTTTCTAAGATACTTGAGAGATTGGTATACTCTAGAATCTTGAGGCATCTTGATGCCAACAATATTTTGTATGAGCATCAGTATGGCTTTAGAAAGAATCATTCTACATATATGGCTCTCTTGCATCTTAGAGAAAAGATTTCAACTGCTTTTGAGAAAAATGAATATGCTCTAGGAATTTTCTTGGACTTATCAAAAGCTTTTGACACTGTGGATTATGAAATCTTGTTATCAAAAATGTCTTGTTATGGTTTTAAAAATAAGGTTCTGAAAAGGGTACCGTGCCCTCTCCGGGTCGGGGAGGAGGTCCTTACCCAAGTGGAGGAGTTTAAGTATCTCGGGATCTTGTTCACGAATGAGGGAAAACTGGAGCGTGAGATCGATAGGCGGATAGGTGCAGCGTCCGCAGTGAAGCGGGCGCTGTACCGGTCTGTCGTGGTGAAGAGAGAGCTGAGTCAAAAGGCAAAGCTCTCAATTTACCGATCGATCTACGTTCCCACCCTCATCTATGGTCATGAGCTTTGGGTTATGACCGAAAGAACAAGATCTCGGATACAAGCGGCTGAAATGAGTTTTCTCCGCAGGGTGGCTGGACTCTCCCTTAGAGATAGGGTGAGAAGCTCAGTCATCCGGGAGGGACTCGGAGTAGAGCCGCTGCTTCTCCACATCGAGAGGAGCCAGTTGAGGTGGCTCGGGCATCTGGTTAGGATGCCTCCTGGACGCCTCCCTGGTGAGGTGTTCCGGGCATGTCCCACCGGGAGGAGACCCAGAGGAAGACCCAGGATACGCTGGAGGGACTATGTTTCTCGGCTGGCCTGGGAACGCCTTGGGATTCCCCCAGAGGAGCTGCTCCAAGTGGCTGGGGAGAGGGAAGTCTGGGCCTCCCTACTTAGGCTGCTACCCCCGCGACCCGACCCCGGATAAGCGGAAGAAAATGGATGGATGGATGGATGGATGGTTCTGAAATGGGTTGAAAATTATTTACACAACAGAGAGCAAATGGAGGCTGCACCGTTGCAGAGAGGAAAGCTGTACAGAGAGTGGTGAAGGCTGCACAGAAGTCTGTTGGAGTCAGTCTCTCCACCATCACAGACATTTACACCTCCAGATGCAGGAAAAGAGCCACCTGCATCATGAAAGACCTCACTCACCCAGCACACTCACTCTTTGCCCCACTCCCCTCAGGACGGAGGTTGAGGAGCATCAAATGTAGAACCACTAGACTGAGGAACAGCTTCTACCCTGAGGCTGTTAGACTCATGAATAAATAAATAATAAGAATAAACACTGCAAAATATCACAACATGCTGATGCTGATCTGGTTTCTTGTTGCTGTGTTCATTCGTGACCATCTGCTCATACAGACTCAAGTTCGTGCTGCTGTTTATAATGATGTTTTTCTACTACATTAGGGCTTAGTGTATCACTAGTTGATGTTTTTCTTAGTTAATCCTAGATGTTATTACTGTTCTTTTTCTTTTCTTTTTCTCTTGCATTTGTTGTTGGGTGTAACTGGGACCCTGTGTACATAATCTCGTTTTCATCACATGTACCACATGCGGTGCAAATGACAATAAAGACTCTCTGACTCTGAAATTGTAATTTTTAATGGTAAATTGTCAAAGCGAGATGTCCTAAAATGTGGAGTTCCACAAGGATCCATTTTGGGTCCATTATTATTTCTCATATACATTAATGATCTACCAAAAGCATCTAATGTTTTGACACCTATCTTATTTGCTGATGATACCAATCTTTTTGTTGCTGATGGTAACTTTGACTCACTTATTGATAAGGCAAATTATGGGCTCAGTCAATTTGCTCAGTGGTTTCAGTTAAATAGACTATCACTTAATGTTAAAAAATCTAATTTCATCTTATTTAAGAATAAGAATAAAAATTACAATCCAGAAAAAACTAAAATTTATATTAATAAACATTTACTTTCTAATGTTTCATCAACAAAGTTTTTAGGTGTCTATCTTGATGAGAAACTTTGTTTTAAGAATCATTGTGAATCAGTGTATAAGAAGATTTCTAAATCTTTAGGTATTATAAAAAAGGTTAAACCATATTTAAAAACAAGTACTATATTGACTTTGTACAATAGTTTAATTTATCCCCATATTTCTTACTGTAATTTAATTTGGGCTAGTACCTATCCTTCTTACTTGCAGTCAATCCATAAACTTCAAAAGTCTTTTGTAAGAATTGTCACTAACTCGCCATATTTAGCTCCATCCACACCTCTCTTTAAAAAATTAGAAATTCTTACAATCTATGATGTGAATAAGTATCAAACAGGAATCCTAATGTATAAAGTTATATGTATTCCACTTTCTTTACCTAAATATTTTCATAATTTATTTGAGTTCAATTCTTATTATCATTCATACTCTACAAGAAGGAAGTGTGATTTACATATACCCTTCTGTAGAACCACTGTTGCTAAATTTTCATTCATGTATCAGGGTGTTGTGCTGTGGAACAGTTTGAAACAATTAAGTGAATCATGTACAACATTATCTGTATTCAAAAGAAAGTTTAAAAAAACTTTATAGATTTTCTAACACATTAGTTTTTTTTAAATTTTATTTATAATTTTAATATTTTTTGACAATTTAAATGTATTTAATTTCAATTATTATTTTTTGCTTTAGTATGTAACTGTGTGTGTTTAAAGTAAGATGTAAGTTTATGTATAAAGCTCTTATGATTTTTTTTCTTTATTTTTTTTAGAAGGGGGGGTGCGCTTGTAAGCCCAATTAGAGTTTTTATGACCTCTCCTGCACATTTTTTTTAAAAACTTTTCTTTTACGTGTGTTGTTTCTTTTTGTGCAAACAATAAACAAACAAACAAACAAAGAATGTTAAATTATTTTCCCTGAAGTTTCCATTAATATTAAAACAAAACTCTTAGTTTCAAGTGACCAGTCACTTCAGGCTGACTGTAGAACATAGGGGTGTAATGGTACGCTAAAATCACATTTCGATTTGGTTCAGTTTCAAGGAGGGCTCGGTTCGGGTTGGTTTTTTTTTTCAATGCAATTTTTAAAAAAAATAAAGACTTACAAAACATTTATTTTGAAAATATGCCAAGCAAACCTGCAAACTAGTCACCTTTTGGCAAAAATCGCCGTTTTCAAAGCAAAATATATCATTTACATGAATCATGTAGATCCGATGAGTTTTTGTTTTCGGTGTGTGGGGGGGTGTCAGACCCGTGACAGATTAGAAGGCATCATTTCCCACTGACTGGATTTCAAGAAACAACAAGGCATCTGTCGACAATAAAATATCTTTGTTGGAGCGTGTCCTTTGGCCAATCACAGTCTCAGGACAGACAATAGTGTGGGCGGGGGGAGGAGCCAACAACGAAATCTTTGAACTGAATACAGTAAAAAAAAAAAAACTGCAACGCTAGTTGAACAGGGTGAGGGAGAAGGCGGAAGCAGGGCAGAAGCGGTGTTTTCAAAGGAAATTAAGACAAGTTTACAAATGACAGACGCAGACAAAACTGTTCAACCAAGTCCTTCAAAGTGTGGGAGCTCGACGCTTCATAAAGATAAAAAAAAAGCTGCGCGATGTGCAGCTTTGAAAAGTGACGACACGACACGCGAGAACCACGCTGATGAAACGTAAACATGACGGAGTCGTAAACTAACTTCACCACGGTGTGAATGGAGAGACAGCAGCAGTAAGTCTCTACATTAAACCACATTTGTTCCGTTCCAAAGTGAGAAAAAGTGAGAAAACATAATGTCAGTGTATCTGCTCTGTATTGAACTCCTTTTTTGATTTTGATTTTTTGACTAGACATTTTTTTTGTATGCCCTAATTGGGTTATGTTAATAAATTTATTTTTTCCTATAGTCAAAAGTCATTAAAGAGCAAATTTTTCCTTATGCTGTAGAGGAGAAAGAGCCCAGGTAATTGTCTGGAAAGTAAAATAGTTAAAATCAATGACTGCTGTTATGAGTCTATCACTAAATCAGAAAACTGTAAAAAGCCCCTCCTAAATTCACTGTTGGTGGTTATTAAAATGTCACCTGTTCATTGGGTAAAGTTAATATTCTTATTTTTATACATGCAGTTGAGTGTCACCATTGTTTAGTAAAATGGCATGTTGTGTTACAAATAAAACTAAATTTGGGGATGGGGGTGTGTGTGTCGGGGTCTTGATTTGTTAATTTCAATTTTATTTATTTATGTATTTATTTATATATTATTTATTTATTTTTCTCTTACCCCCCTGGTTGCCTTGCGGACATTCTGGGGGTGGGCCGTCAGGGGTTGTGCTGGGGTGTGGGGGGGTTCGGGGCCTGCGGGTTCGCCGTGGGCGGGGCTGGCAGTGCGCTCCCTCTGGGGCTGCTTGGACTCGGGTGTCCTGTCCTGTCCTGTCGGCAGGGCGCGGGGTGTGCCGGATCTTGGACGTCTGCTGCTCTCCACCCCAGAATGAATGGGTCTACCTCCTGGGTTTGGATGTGGGCTGCCCCATGTAGGGAGCAGGTACATGTCTTGGACCTAGGGGGTATAGAGTGTGCATCGGGATTATGAATGGAGCGTGTCGTTATTGTTTGTCTTTCTGTGACTGAGGGTGAGGATGAGGGTGGGTCTGAATGAGTGTGTCTGTGTATGAATGTTTAAGTGTCAGGCTGGGACTTGGACTGCCCCCTCTCTGATACTTCTGAGGCTACCCAGTGTCGCGCTCCTGCCACGTGGCCCCCTGGTGGGTGTTCCTCTGCCTGCGGGCGTGCTTGGGGCCCTCACTATCTGGGGCTGGGCGCTTGGGCGTTTGTCAGCTCGGCCTGGTGGCTGCCTGGTGGGGCTCGGGTCCTCTGGTCCTGTCAGGTCTGGACCTGAGGGATGGGCGTCCCCGGTGCCCGAGCCTCGGTGACCGGCCCTGGGGCTACGTCGGTGCAGCGGGCTCCGGCGGGGGCCTGTGTATTGTCGCTGTTGACCCCGGGGGGTCATTGTGTGTGGTCCCTGGTGGGGTTCGTCCGGTTCTTCCACTTGGTCGGATCTGGGGAGTGGACGAGTGGCTCGTCCTGTTCGGGTGGTCCTGGGGACTCTGGGCTCGGGGTCCTTCCTGGGGTCTTGGGCTTTGATCGCCCCTTCGTCTGTCTCGGGCTTTGGGGGGACGGGTCTCTGATGCTTCACAGTCGCTACTAAATGTTCTATTGGAGGAACCTTATTCACTTATGCATGCTCACAACCACACACAAATGGATGCAGGGATGTATATGTAGATGTATGTAGATGGGTATATAAATGAATATAAATATATATGTATGTATATTGTATATATATTTGTAGGTATGGGTATGTGTATTTATAGAAATCTACTGCAAGGTCATGAATATTATCAGTCTTTATGCTTGTATGTTTCGTTGCTGTGTTCTGTCATGTGCTTTGCAGGATTGTGGACGGAGGTTTGGTGTGTTTGCCTTGTGCTCTTTCTGTGGACAATTGTTGTTTTGTTGTCTCACTTTCTCTTTTCTTTCTTTCTCTCTATTAAAAAAAAATATAAATAAATAAAAAAAATAATAATAAAATAAAAATAAAAATAAAAATAAAAAATAAAAAAATAAAAAATACATATTGGAGTGAGAGGATGGCTATAAGGTGTGAAGGGAGGCCATCTATAAATGGAAGACAAAAAAAAAAACTAAATAAAAAATTAACAAAATAACAGTCATTTGCACCCCTAAAGTCACTGTGATAAATTGTCACATTAATGTAATTATCTTAGCCACAGGAGTGAGTTTAAAAACAGGATGCATATATGAACTAATTGAATGAGGTGTCTCTAAAATATTCTGATGCATGATCAATAATTTCAATAATTTTTTAATCTGTCCACAGGACCTGACTTTATTTTGTTAGATGTCTCTAAAATAGTTATTGAATCAAGTGTTTACATGTAGGTAAACATAGATGTTTAACAACTTGTTAAAATACACCAGAATGCAGGAAATGGCATCTACTTTATTAAAAAAATGCAGGAAATGGCATCTACTTTATTAAAAAAATTCTGGCAAAACATTTAAGAAATGAGTTTTGACTGTTAGCAAAATGTTCTGCTGTATTTGACTTGCTGCTGTTGTTGTTTGTTATTTTTTTTGGTTGACACAATCTTTCCTATTTATGAATGTTCTCATTAAATTAGGTTAGTAAATGACTTTTACCTGAAGCATGTTAAAAAAAGTTACAAAATTACAAAATCTTTTGTGTGGGGGAGGGGGGGGCAACGTTTGTCATCTTTTTCATCCTTTCTGAGTTTGCAGGTATGACTATAATTTGTTCTAAATAAGCAAAATCTGTTGTTTTTATTGGTAAAATTTACAAGTTGTTAGTTTACTTTCAGACATTGAAGAGTACTATCCACAGTATTCCTAATGATGCTTTCCATGATGCTTTGCGCGAAATGTGCACACGACTTCCGGTTGACCAGAAACACTGTTTGTTTACATGCGAGTAATACAGTTGAAGACAGTCCAAACTTTGTTGTTTTAGTTCATTAAAAATGTGGGAACACCACTCGTTTCGTTAAAAGAGGAGGGACAAATAAAAAGAAATTACAGATGTAGCAGACAAAATTTAAAACTACATAAATAGCGAACGCGTTTGCTCCGGCCTCTCGGCTAAGGTTTATTAGCAGCTAACTCGGCTAAAAGTCACGGTCGCGTCTGAGATCTATCGTTTTAAGACAGTAAATCTTCCAAAACTCTCATTAATAAACCCTCCCCGAATAAAAAGATGTTACCTGATCGCGCAGACATAATTTAAAACTACATAAATAGCGAACGCGTTTGCTCCGGCCTCTCGGCTAAGGTTTATTAGCAGCTAACTCGGCTAAAAATACCGGTCGCGCCTGACATATATCATTTTAAGACAGTAAATCATCCAAAACTCTCATTAATAAACCCTCCCTGAATAAAAAGAAATTACAGATGTTACCTGATCGCGCAGACACAGCCATAGAGAAGGATGCAGGAACACTCTTTCTTTGTTTTGGGTCCGTGTTGAAAACACTGTTGTTTTAGCCAAAGATTTAGCTTGGTCCGGTTGTTGGTGCAGCCGCGAACAGCACAGCAGGTACCTGAACCCCGGTAGGACATTTCAGTAAACGTTCCGTTTAAACAAAAGCTGTGTTTGCTCCGATAAAATGAATGAAAATAACTTTCAAAAACACCCGCGATCCATACTCCGCCTATGGAATAAAGGCACTTCCGGTGTCGGACAGGAAGTACAATGCACATTCGCTTCTACAGTGACACCCCCAAGAATACTGTGGATAGGCTCTTTGCACGTCAACTTCCGTGTTCCGGTCAATGCGGTTCGCTCAATTCCGGTCTGTTGAACATGGCGTTTTATTCGAGGTGTTCGTGTTTTCAGGGCTTGCCCAAGCTGACTATTAACGATGTTAATCGCATTTGTAAGTCTCATCCAAAGCTCCAACGACTAAATTAGAGAAAGGCTTTAAGATGTATGCCTCGTCTTACATCCACAAACACGAAGGTGAGTTTTACTTTGCTTCGATTGTGTGGCTAACGTTAGCTTTAGCTAATGCTAGCAGGCATTTTTACCGGTGATTTTAGTATAAAATGTACCAATAAAGTACCTGAACATTCTCAGTTATTCAATCGGACAATGTTTAACCTAATAATTTCTATTTGTGTTCAGTATGTATTGCTTTTTTGCTGTTGATAGTGTCAAACAGAGACGAGGTAACAGGACAGGTTGCGGTTCTTTTAGCTTCAGATCCATGAAGAAACACGACAAACCTCATAGTTTAAAAGTAGGGCAGCACTGGTAATTTGTCAGAGTTCGAGTTCAGCTGACTGTTCTGGTTCAAAATTATTATATGGCCATGTTCCATGGGTTCCGTGTTATTTTTTATTATTTTTTTTGCATGCATTTTGTTAAGAGCTCAAAAGGGACCGTGTTTACAGCCCCCTCCTCATTTTATCATGACATTTTTTCATCATAACATTAAAAGCAAGACTAGTTCCACATGTTTTGTTTTAATGTTGATTGTGAAGCAGTTTGTAATCTTTATATCTTGAAAGCTGGTACAGTATATAAAGTTTTCATTTACTAAACTATTTTAGATGTGAAACATTCCTAAAAAGATGAGAGCACCTCTCCTAATGTACAGTCATATTCAGCAAATGTAGTATTCACAAAAGTTCATTAATTTCAATAGCTTAATTTACTAAATTAATTTTTTCAATTTCATTTATGTTTGTAATAAAAATCACTGAGGTTTTCAAGTCTGTTTCTGTTAATAGCTATGTTTACATGGGCAAAATTCTGTGACCGGATTGAAATGTGCTCTGATTGCATAATTAGATAGCACCGTTTACATGGGCACAATCCGTTCATGACGAGTGTTTACATGCAGCAGGCTTTTATTCTGATCAGAAGTTCTGACATGCGCAGAGTGGTACACTCCCCTTAAAAAAAAAAAAACGAAGAGGAAGTTACTTTCGTAAAAACCACAGAAGAAGAAGTTACTTCCGGGACGAAAGTAAACATACGCGTCCAAAATGGACCCGCGCCAGATTGTAATGACGGCGATGAGTTTTTACTGCACTCCCTGATTGAACTACAGGTGAAGCAGCGCGTGCTTTTAGTTTTTTTATTCACAGGATGAGAGCGCTGGACGTCCTCTGTCCTCCAAGCTGTCGTGGACAACTGTTGGTAAGACAATAAAAACGCTGTATGCTAATAAACTTTTTTCTTTCCTTTTCTACCTGTCTGCGTGATACTGTCTGTATTTGTTATTAATTACTATTCTTCCTCTGTTTTCCTGTTTCTGGAGCATCAGTGACACGATGCCAGGCAGTGCCCTGCCATGATGCCAATGTCCTGCGCCACTCAGACCTCTATCAAAGGGCTCATCTGTTGACAAAAGTAAGGCTAATACTGTATTTACTATATTGTATATTTAGTATTACTACAACGATTACAGCTAAGTACAGTATCTCAAAGTAGAGATGCTTAGCTGTAAAGTTTTTTTTTTTTTAATGTTTGTTTTAACCATATCTTTAAACAAATAGTTAAATCTTGCCTAAATGTAAGGCTAAAATTTACTATACTGTATTGTATTTAGTTTTACAACTATTACAGCTAAGTATATCAGAAGACATACTTAGCTGTAAAGTTTTATTTAAAATAAAATGTTTGAACCATGTCTTTAAACAAATAGTTAAAGACTGTGTAAAGTGAATTTCAATATTTTCTTAAATAAACATTATAAATGTGATAATTGTAATCTTGTAAATGAGTAAAAAGTCTCAAAATTGTAGCTCAATTAATTTTGGAGTTATAGAGCAAACTGTGTATAAACATATTTCTATTTCAGGATTTTTTAGGCGTGTTTTAAACGGGACCGCGTTTCGTCACGCGGTCCTCATTAGTATAGCCCCACCCCCTGCTGCTCCAGTCATATAAATTGTTCTTCGCATGGGTGGAGCCGTTCACTCGCGAATCGCAGATAGCATCAGATAGCAATAGCATAGATATTTTGTTCATTGTTAGCTAGCTAATCAATTATGCCTCGTTCCTGCATCTTCCCTGGATGTTTTAATGGTCAGGGCACCTGCTACTGACCGTCTCCCTCCTCAGCCTCCGGACACCGCCGCCGCCTTTCCTGTTTCTTTTCTTTCTTTTTTTTATTGCTAAGCCTGTGCCCTACAAGTTCACAAGCTCCTTTTTTGCTAAGAAAATGCGACAGGTCCATTGCATACTTAGTTATCAACGTGATTACTCTTTATTTTAATCACCAACACAGCCCCCGCATGCGATGTGTCGGGTCGGACCGGGTGCAGCCGCGCGAGTCCGCTCATCTTCTAAACACAGAACAGCTGAGTTTTTTTTTTTTTCATTCAACCTTTATTTAGTCAGGTAAATCTTTTGAACCTCATGGGCTCATTTACGAAAGCGACCTGCTAAAACTAAAGAACAATGAACAGCAGTGATAGAATTTCATTAAACAATAAACAAACAAACAATAAACAATAGAAAACAAAAAGAGAGAAAAAAACAAAAGATATTTTTTTTTTTTTTTTTTTTAACAAAGTATCAAAAAACTAGCAAAACATTATAAGGTAGACGTATAAAATCAAAGACAGGAACAAATCTGCATTGGTTTTTGCCAGGATTCCAACAGATTCTGAAAACCATTTAGAGAAGTCAAGGTCGAGAGCTTCAGATCTTTTTGTAAGATATTCCATGAAGCAGGAGCAGAATAGGAGAAGGCCCGTTTTCAGAATCTGTTGGAATCCTGGCAAAAACCAATGCAGATTTGTTCCTGTCTTTGATTTTATACGTCTACGTCTACGTAGATTTATACGTCTACGTCTCGTTTATACGTTTAGATTTATACGTTTAGATTTATACGTCTACGTCTCGTTTTATACGAGTTATGAATTATAGTTGTGTCCTCAACTTTTAAAATAAAACCAGAGTTGTTTGTGCACTGAAAACAGCGTAACTCTTGGAAAAAGGAGCAAACAGTGCAGGTTTACTGATGAACCTGTCTTCCTCCTCCACACACAGTTCAGCTCTGAGCGAGAGGGTCCTCCTACTTGCTCTGAGCTGCAGAACTGCGCTGAAACCACGCCCACGCGCTGACACGCCCCCACCGTTCCAGACCCTGGGAAAATCATGTTTTTTCCTTATATTTGAGACTTAATTTTATAAGGTAAACAATGTTTTTAATCAGTCAGATTTATATGGGTGATTAATAACACATATTTATGCCGTGTGACAAACTCAAAACACAAATTTAATTTTACTTTACACGGTCTTTAAATGTTGCCAAAATGTAAGGCTAAAAATTACTATATTGTATTTAATTTTACAACTATTACAGCTAAGTAATCAGTAGACATACTTAGCTGTAATAGTTTTATTTAAAATAAAATTTGTTTGAACCATGCCTTTAAACAAATTAAAAGTTGAACACAAAATATTGGCATGTCCTTTTTTGCAGTCTGTGAGGAACATTGAAGCAAAGTCCGTCTCTTCATTGTTGGTGATCCTGCATGCCCGCTGTTGGACTGGCTCGTCAAAGGATACGCAAACTCCTCGTCTGACTCCTCAAGTCATTTAATGTTTACCTTTGCTCAGTCAGGTGGAGGTAGAGATGACCTTCGGGTTGATGAAGTCACGGTGGAGAGTTCTTCTAAAAAGATACGTTGTCATGTATTTGTGTTCACATGCAGTTAACATTTGTATAAAATTATTATCACAATAAAAAACTGCAAATACTAGTGAACATCTGAGCTCTTTAATGGACCAAACATTTTAACAAATTCTTGTAAACAATTGATATTGCTTGTTTGAAACATGTTTCATTCTTAGTGCAATTTGAGGTATATCAGAAAAACATAAAAATTAAACATTCAAAATGTGTGTGCAAAACTAGCCTGGCCCTCGCCTTCCTGCACAGCTCCGCTCAATTCTCATTTCCCTTCACTGCACAGTCTGGGATTCCTCCCATAGGCAAGGATTTCTCCGGCCGATTTTTGACCGGACCAATCAGAGAGCAGAAGGCGGAGTTTTGAACGACGTCGACTGACGTCGTCATTCAAAATGGCTGCCGCCACGAAGGAATTTTCAATAAAACAAGGTAAAAAACTATTATTTCTCTGCTGAGAAAAAATATATTTCATAGCTGACGTTATATCAGAAGTGTTCCTGAGCAATCAGAGAGCAGAAGGCGGAGTTTTGAACGATGTCGACTGACGTCGTCATTCAAAATGGCTGCCGCCACGAACGAATTTTCATCAAAACAAGGTAAAAAACTATTATTTCTCTGCTGAGAAAAAATATATTTCACCGCTGACGTTATATCAGAAGTGTTCCTGAGCTTAACAGTTCCTAAATCAATTCACGAAATGGTCAAATCTGCTGGATATTAAATAGTTTCGGTTTGATATTTTCCAAACAGCCTCGGGTGCGCTACGAAAATAAATGATAAAAAATCGAATTTTATCTCAAATGTTTCATCTAGGCCAACAGTCAGTAAATTAAAGACATATAATTACACACTGGTGGCAGAAAAAATATCCACCGAGTGGTTTCTGAGCAATTTATCTGAATAGCCTGGACCTCACCAGACTAAACTAACAAAACTCTGCCTCCTGTTCTCTGATTGGTCCATTCAAAAATCTCCAGGAGAAATCGTTGTCTATGGCAGAGATGCCAGACCCTAGTCCAAAGCGAAGTGAAGGACAAAGGGTCTGGTTTAAACCAGGCTAGTGCAAAACAGACGATGTGCACAGATCACATCTTGTAATGATAACAACAAAAAATTTATTTGGTCATTTAAAAACTACAGTAACCTGTAATTCAGTAACTTCTTTAACAACTCATCACATACTTTCACAATTTCAATGTATGCATGTGATTTAGGACAACAAAATTGGTGACAAAATAATCGATTTTACTTCCAAAATGTATGTTTCTGTATCCTGATAGAACAGCAAATGTGTTTTTATCCTGTGAGTCATGCAGAAACTCAGAGTCCTTATTAAACCACCTGACTGTATTAAGTTAGGACATCTTAATTGTACCATAAACTATCAATCCTAATGTCTGTGTAAAAAATACATTTACAGATCTGTCAGGGGACAAAGAAACATGGTTGTGGAGAATTGAAACATTTTCAAATCAGTTTTGAGTTGTTCTAAAGCACATGTGTGAACTTCTTGGGATTCCTCAGTAGAAGATGTAGGACTCTTGCATCTTCTGCCACCATCACCTGCCACCATCTTCTGCCACCATCACCTGCCACTGTCTGTTGTGTGCTGCTGCCAGCTGCCTCCTCAAAGCCGGACTCATCGTCTGAAAAACAAACAAAATAAAGTTTAACTGGACTCCTGATATGTTAAAATTTGTTAGGTTAATTATCTGGTTAGTTTGAGTTTTAATGTACAATACAGTATACTGTAGTTCTATGCTAGCCCTACAGCTACTCTTATTTCTTATTATAATTAAAATTTTATATATTTGTTGTTTCTAATTACAGTACTCATGTAATACAGTACAGAGGGTTAATGTGTTTTGAAGAGTCTAACTTACCAGAAAGGATGCTTTGCTCCTGGTTAGCTTCCTCTCCTCAGATTCCTCTCCTCCTCATCACCTAGATCCACACCGCTGCCTGCTGTGATGGCAAGTGGCCGAGCTGTCATCAGTTCATCCATCAACACGTAAAATAAAAAAAGTGGTGGGGTCAGAGCCACTTGTCCCGTTTTTGTTTTTAGCTTCGTAGCACTTAGCTTTAAGCTCTTCCAGCGATCTCCGGCTTCTTCCAGCTTTTCATGTACTTGTTTAAATAACTCCGTGTTCCTACACGTTCGGTCAAGGCGTTTGATAGTTTTGAGCTATTTTAACGTTTCCATTAGAAATGTTGCATCGCTCACCGACCAGTTTTGCTTCCCCACCATGCGTTAGCATCTACCCACTAGCCAGCCCAGGCGGAGAAGTAAACACGAGGGGGGAGAGGGAGGGAGGGATGGGGGTGCGCGCAGCGCACATGCGCAGTCAGGACAGTTTCCCACAGTCCGGTAAAAGGAACAGATCATGTGTTTACATGCGCACACATCGGGCTACGGATCGGCGTAAACCACCCGTTTCGAACGGATCGCAAATTAGGTCGGATCACGCCGAATACACAAAAAATAACCCGACCGGGGTGTTTACATGACGCACTTTTGATCCGATCGGCCGTTTGATCCGATTACTTATGTCCATGTAAACATAGCTAATGATTTCGCTTGCAGCTGTGAAAACACAACATCTAAGTTTAGAATATTGGTAAACTGATCAAGCTCACAAACGAGCCTTATCATAAAGCATATGCTAATTTGTTGATAATGACTGTAAATGACTTCCCGTGCTGTAAACATGAGTTCCATTTGATCATAGTATTTTTCACTGTTTTAAGGAGGGCACTCCATTTCATGCCAACAGTTTGAAAGAAAACCTTAACAAAATGTGTACTGTAATATGATCTGTCAACAGGAAGTCCTCAGAGATTCCGTTCCTGTTGTAATGGTGACGTGCAGTTGTTCCTGTGTGGCTGGTTCTGGATTTCACAGGGTGCAAAACCAGGTCCAGTTGGCAAGATGGTGGCCTGGGTCGACTGTGTAAAGGAGGATTACGGTAAATAATACTGGCAATATATAATTTTCATGTCTTGCTACCATACATATATTTTAGCCCCGAGTTAAATACATCTGTGTGATGTTTTATTCAAAGGAGTACGGGTACCCTCTTCAGAGGAATGACTGGCTCTCTTCCTGACCTGTCTGCTTCGAGTGGCAGAGGTATACTGCGATTTGGACACATCATCTGTCACCAACCGAGAGTGTCTGGCAGCGACTGGGTGGAAGATCAAAAAATAATCATACACCATCTTAATTTTCCGTCATGCTTCAGAAATTCTTTTATGCCCAAGAATGGGATTTGGGACAATCATGCTTTATTTGGCCAAGTTTAATGAATGGATGTGCCACAAGTTTTGTTTTTGAATAGGTTGTGTTGTGTGCTGTAGATACTATGAAATTCAAAAGAAAAAAGGACACTTTGTTTTATAACAATTTTTTTTTCCAAAATATATTTATTTGAGTTTTTACAAGATAAACACAACATTCATACAATAAACAGACTAAATAAAATACCCTCACCCAAATAATTAAAAAAATAAAATCAAAAAACAATCAAAAACAAGGTGTCTCATATTTCCTTTTACATTGTTCATTTCTTTTTTTATAAGTTCAACTATAGATGTCTTCTCGTATTATTGTCTTTGGAAACTGCGATCAGCACGTTCTTCAATTGTTTGCATTTTCATTTAAAGTGTCCAAACTTTTTACATACATAATGAAGGGGTTCCAAACACACTCAAACAGTTCTTGCTTGCCCTTTAACAGATACGTTATCCTTTCTAAAGGAAGAGCTGATAACATTTGTTGTAACCATTGATTTGCAGTAGGTCTATTCAAGTTTTTCCAACATAACGATATACATCTTTTTGCATTAATCAAACTTAAATTAATAAACATTTGTTCATTATTAGTATAGTTATGTCTTTCAGGATATAGGCCGAACACAAATAATTTTGGGTCCAAAATTATTTGTTTAGAAATGATTTTCTCAATTATATTTTTTACTTCTGTCCAAAATAACATAATTTCCCTGCAATACCACATACAATGTACCAGAGTACCTTTATCCTCCACACACTTTGAACAAACATCAAGTATCTCCCCATTGTATTTATTGAGGTCTACAGGAGTTATGTAAACCCGCATTAACCACTTGTATTGAATCATTTTTAAAGCTGTATTAATAAAGCTAGTGTGGGCCAGATTACATGCTATTTGCCAATCTTCCTCTGATAAGTCCATTATTATATCTTCCTTCCAAGCATTAAGTCTATCCTGTGATCCTTCAAGCGAATGGGATGTTAATAAATGATAAAAATCTGATATAATACCTTTTTTAAAACTATCTTTTGTTAGCATTTCTTCTAAAGTTGACTTTAGAGGTTTTGTCAGCACATTGTTCTGAGTTGTTTTTATAAAATTTCTGAGTTGAAGATATTTTAAAAAAATGATACTTATTTATATTGTAATGACGCCAACACTGCAGACGGAGTCTAGCCAAACGGGGTTTATTCAGAAACAGGGACGAGCTACTATTACCGAGGCTGCAGCTCACGCCTCAAAAGAAACGCGGTACACACGCGAGCGAACACATGCTAGCTGCCTGCTAACAACAACACACTCCCGGGCTCTTCTTCTTCGTCTCTCTTTTCTTGGTCCCTCCTCCCTGCTCCTACCCCTCTCCTGCCCCCACGACCAATCCAACACATGAGGGCGGGGGACAACAGAATCACAACAGCTCAACAGAACACAGTACAACTGAACAAATACACAGAAATACTTGGACCCAAAGCAGAACCAAACACAGGGTCGTTACACTACCCCCCCACTACTGAGTCCCTCGCCCACGAGGGGACAAACAAAGTCATCAAACCGTCTTGGAGCCCTCCTCATCCGCTGCGGGCGAGCTCCCAGCGGCGCTACAGGCTCTGGGGCCGGGGCATCATTCGATGTCGGTGATAAGGCTTCTGGGGAGGTTGGCGGACGCACCAGAGACCCTGACCATTGGCCTTCTGGGGACTGAGGTGCAGACCTGCCTTGATAGGGGGCCAACCTGTCCCTGTGCAGAGCTACTCTTCTCCTGTTTTGGGGCATCTGAACTCTGTAGACCACCTCCCCCAGGCGCTCCAACACTCTGCAGGGACCCACCCACTGACTGTCCAGCTTCGGGCACCGTCCCTTCTTCCTACGAGGGTTGTACACCCAGACCAGCTCCCCTGGAGTGAAGTGTCGGCCCTTAGCCCTTACATCATAGTTCCGTTTCTGGCGCATGCCTGCTTGCTCCTGTTGCCTCCGGGCAAACGCATGGGCCGTCTCTAACCTGTCCTGAAGTTTCCGGGCATACTCGGGACCCGCTGGAACATCAGGTGCATCCGGCGGGCGCCCGAAGGACAGTTCGGCTGGTGTGCGCAGCTCCCTCCCCAACATGAGGAGCGATGGGGTGCATGCCGTGGAGTCCTGTACAGCTGAGCGGCATGCCATTAGCACCAGTGGCAGGTGCTCGTCCCAGTCCCGCTGATGCTCTGCTGTGAGGATGGCCAGCTGCTGTCCCAGGGTGCGGTGGAGCCTTTCCACTAGGCCGTCGCTCTGGGGATGTAATGGTGTCGTTCTTGTTTTGTGGATGCCAAGGCGGCTGCACATGGTAGAAAACACCCGTGACTCAAAATTTCTCCCCTGGTCACTATGAATACTGTCTGGTACCCCAAACCTGCTAATCAGGCCCCCAACCAAAGCATCTGCCACAGTCTCTGCTTCCTGATCAGGGATGGCGTACGCCTCCGGCCATTTTGTAAAATAGTCTATAGCCGACAGGACATAACAGTTTCCCCTGTCTGAGCGTGGTAGGGGGCCCATGATGTCCACGGCCACTCGTTCCATCGGGGCTCCTACAACAAACTGTTGTAGGCGGGCGTGAGACTGACCCGTCGGCCCCTTCCGTGCCGTGCAGAGGTCACAGCAGCGGCAGAAATCCTCCACATCCCTCCTACACTGGCCCCAATAAAACCCCTGTCGGAGGCGACGGAGAGTTTTTGTGACACCAAAATGTCCAGACCCAGACGCTCCATGCACGCCCTGCAGGACTACGTCTTTCAGGCCTTTTGGGACTACAATCTGCCACCGCTCCTCACCTGTGGAAGGGTTCTTCCATGACCTCTGCAGTACTCCATCTTCCAGTCGCAGAGCCTCAAACTTGGACCACAACCCTTTAGTTGCCAGCGAGAGTCCAGCAACCTCCTCCCACGGCGGCTTCAGTTGCCTCTCCACCCACTGCAACACAGGTTGGATGTCAGGGTCTTGTTCCTGATGGTGCCTCCAGCTGTCTGTGCCAACCACCTGCAGCTCTCTGCAGATCGCCAAGTCACTCTGACCTGATCCTCGATGGTTCCGATGCAGCTGTTCCTCCTCCAACCTCTCCCTCCGGTCACAGTAACTGCACCCCTCTGCAGCGCAAGGCCGGCGGGAGAGGGCATCGGCATTGGCGTGCTTGGCTCCGGCCCGATGAATGACAGAGAAGTTGTAGGATTGCAGCTCCTCCAGCCACCGGGCCACCTGACCCTCAGGTTCTTTAAAAGACATCAGCCACTGGAGGGCCGAGTGATCAGTCCTGATCGTGAATGACAAGCCACACAGGTAGTACTTAAAATGGCGTAGAGAAAGTACCACCGCCAGCAGCTCCCGCCTTGTCACACAGTAGCGCCTCTCAGCTTTGTTAAAGGCCCTGCTGAAATACCCCACCACTCTCTCCCCCTCCTTCCCCAGCTGGGACAGGACCCCCCCAACCCCCACGCCACTTGCATCCGTGTCGAGGATGAAGGGGAGGGAAGGGTCTGCAGGAGCGAGGACTGGGGACTCAGTCAGAGCTTGCCGCAGGCGGTCAAACGCTCCCTGGCACTGTTCAGTCCACACATAGTCTCTGTTCTTCTGGAGTAGTTGGAAAAGGGGGGCTGCTATACTTGCGAACCCCCGCACAAACCTCCTGTAATAAGAAGCCAGTCCCAGGAAGCTTTTAAGATCTCTCTGAGTCGTGGGGGTTGGCCACTCTGCCACCATCTTTACTTTGTCCTCCATTGTGCCGATCCCCTCTCTGCCGACTCGGTGGCCCAGAAACGACACCTCTTGTTGCATAAAGTGACACTTATCTGGGTGGAGTCTCAGGCCCGCAGCTCTAATTCTCTCCAGCACTCTACAGAGTGAGTCCAGAGCCATTGCAAAAGAGGCGCCATGGACCAGTATATCATCCAGATACACCAGACACTCCTGGCGAGGAATGTCAGCCAGCGTCTGGTCCATCAGCCTGGAAAAAGTGGCAGGTGCATTGCACAGTCCAAACGGGAGCACCTTAAACTGCCAGAGTCCCCGCCCCGTACAAAAAGCAGTCTTAGGTCTGGCACTTGTTGCTAGGGGGACCTGGTAATAACCGCTCCGAAGGTCCAGAGACGAGAACCAGTTGGAGCCGGACACCAGGTCTAGTGACTCGTCGACCCTAGGCAGTGGATATGAGTCTTTCTCAGTCACCCCGTTCAGTGGTCTGTAATCAACACACAAACGCCACTCTCCATTCTTTTTGGGCACCATGACAACAGCAGACGCCCAGGGACTGTTTGAAGGCTCGATAACATCAGCCTGCAGCATGTCTGACACTGCCCTGTCACATGCTTCCTGACGGGCCAGGGGAAGCCGGCGGGGACGACATTTTATTGGGCGTGCACCTCCCGTCAGGATGTCATGTTCCACCAAACGAGTCCGCCCCACCTGGTCTTCACTTAGGGCAAAAATGTCCTTAAAGTCCATGAGCAGCTGCAACAGTTGTTCCTGCTGCCGAGTGTCTAAACCCCTACAGTTCTCTGCCCAGATCTTCCGCACCAAGGTCACCGCAGCGTCTTCAGTCTCCTGGGGCACCCACACTGGGTGCATAGGGCTCGCAGGTGCGGGAGCCATGGTGGCAGCAATCTGGCTGGGCTGAGGTGGGATGTGCTCGACAGCTGCAATCTGCGGTTCTGTGTAGCGGGCCACAGGACCCGTGGGGGTGTGATCAGGAGCTGCGGGCAACAGTGGAATGAGAGGCCCCTCCTTGAAGCTCCATGTCCCCACACCCAAATCCAACTGGCACCCCGCAGCCCTTAAAAAGTCCAGCCCCAATATGCACATGTCCTGCACCTCTGCTACCCACACAGGGTGGGTGATAGATCGGCCACCTACATTAAAAGTCATTGTCCCCCTCCCCTTCATAGGTGCCATGTCCCCAGTGACTGTGCGCAGCTGCACTGTGGTGGGTTGGATCAGAGTCCAGTCCGGTACCATCTCGGGCCTCACTAGTGTTACCGTGGAACCAGTGTCAATCAGGGCCGTGCATGGAAACCCTTCCACTGAGACGGGGACATAACAAAAGTCTCCAACACATGTGCGGCCGACCACCACAACCACGGTCGCTTGGTCGAGGGCGGAGTCAATTTCGGAGGGATTCTGGGCTCGGGCCCCCTGTTCGAGCTGTCGGCCCCCGCCCACTGGCGATGGAGGTGTGGAGGCTACGGTCGGGATCTGCGATTCCTCCCCCCCGCAGACCCCGTGTCGTTTCCCTGCGTCTTGACTGTTTTAGGACACCGCCTCAGGAGGTGTCCCGGTTGGCCACAGCCCCAACAAACGGCCGGGGGTGCGGAGGAGTCCCGCGTCGACTGCAGTGCCACCGCTCGGACCATTTCTGTCAGCTCCGAGACCCAAGCAGGTTTCTCCTGGTTCAGCTCTGCCCCCTCCGCAGATCTGCATGCCGGTGGTTGTCCTCTCAGGTCGTTTCCCGCTGCTACTCCCAGCAAACACTCTCTCTCCACTGCTAAGTCCAATGCATCTTGCAGGGATCGGGG
>JBBPBX010052234.1:0-24283 GCA_038048925.1 Garcialebias charrua
TATATATATGTATGTGTATATATATATATATATGTATGTGTATATATATGTATGTGCACGTGTATATGTATATATGCACGGAAACAGCTCTGGTCAAGGTTTTCAATGATATTCTTGTATCAAATGACTCTGGTCAGTTTGTGGTACTTGTACTCCTTGACCTTACCGCTGCTTTTGATACCATCGGCCACAGTATCCTCTTATCACGGCTCGAACACTGGGTCGGGATCACAGGTGCTACATTAGACTGGGTCCGCTCATACCTCGCTGACAGAAGTTTTTGTGTTAAGGTCGGGAACAGTGTTTCCCCTTCAATGTCTCTTTCCTGTGGGGTCCCACAAGGCTCAATTCTCGGTCCACTTCTTTTCACGCTCTACATGCTCCCACTGGGGACCATCCTAAGAAAACATGGAATTTCATTCCACTGTTACGCGGATGATTGCCAGATCTACCTGCCACTGAAACCAGCTAATGCAGGCTCCCTCCACCCTCTCCTAGAATGTCTGGACGACATTAAGACTTGGATGGCTTCAAACTTCCTAAGTTTTAATGACCAGAAGACTGAAGTCATCATCTTCAGCCCTAGCTCAGCTGCCGCCTCTGATCACATAAACTTGGACTCCCTCCAGCCCTATCTCAAGCACTCTGTAAGAAATCTTGGGATGGTTTTCGACTCGGACCTTAAGTTCGACAAACAAATCAGCTCCGTTCTCCAGAAGAGCTTCTTCCAACTGAGGCAGGTAGCTAAGCTCAAGCCGGTGCTGTCCAGACCTGATCTTGAGACACTAATCCATGCATTCATCACAACCCGCCTGGATTATTGTAATGCACTGTATGCTGGGATCAGTCAGGCCTCCTTCTCACGCCTTCAGCTCGTGCAAAATGCAGCAGCCCGGCTTTTAACCGGTACACGTAGGTTTGAGCACATTACACCTGTTCTCTCCTCCCTGCACTGGCTCCCCGTGCGAACTAGAGTCGACTTTAAAATCCTGTTGTTGACCTACAAATGTCTAAATGGCCTCGCTCCCCTCTACCTCTCTGAGCTGCTGGAACCATATGTTCCACCGCGGGCCCTGAGATCATCTGATCAGATGCTCTTGGCGGCCCCAAAAACACGACTGAAGCTCCGTGGAGACCGAGCATTTTCAGTCACCGGCCCTAAACTTTGGAACAACCTGCCCCTCAACATTAGACAGGCCTCCTCCCTTCACATGTTCAAATCCCTGCTAAAAACTCATCTGTTCTCTCTGGTGTTTCATACTATGTGAGCTGACCTAATGTATATATATATATTTTTTTTTTTTACTGTGTTTTTTTTACTGTGTTTTTCATTTTAATATTGTTCTTATACATTTTTATTTACTTTTACTGCTGTTAATATCATGATTGTTACTAGTGATGTATGTTACGGTTCTGTAAATTTTTAAACCTCTTTTATGTTGTGTGTGTGAAGCACCTTGATAACAGTTTATCTGTTTTAACTGTGCTATATAAATAAAATTGACTTGACTTGACTACAGTATATGCATGTGTATATGTAAATATGTATGTGTATATGTATATGTATTATGTATATATATGTGCATTCCGTTACCATGGCGCCGCGAGTGGCTGCCTCGGCACAGTGCTCTCTAGTATTATGTGTGTTTTTGCTTGTTTTGTGTGCTTTTTGCAACTCAAACCCACTTACCTACTCCAGAGAACATCTGCTGAACATTAGACAGTTCACTTCTGGACGCTTTTCGCCAGTCTTCGAGAGCACGGAAAGTTTTCTGGAGTTAATAGTTGGTGGAGCAGCAGCTCTGTGGAGAGTGTGCAAGGGACGCATGCGGGGGACGCGCGCCGGTGTGGATGTGAAGCTCCGCCAGCGAGGATTTAGAACAGCTCTCCCGGCGATTCATCTAGCGAACCTCCGCTCTCTTCCCAACAAAATGGATGAACTGCTTCTCCTCAACAAGACTGTCAAAAGATTCTCACGCTCGGCTGCTCTCTGCTTCACTGAAACCTGGCTCAGCGAGCTCATCCCGGACAGCGCGCTGCATCTGCCCGGCTTTCATCTTCACAGAGCGGACCGCGTCACGGAGCTGTCGGGAAAGTCCAGAGGCGGTGGAATATGTTTCTATATAAACGAAGGTTGGTGCTCAGATGTCTCAGTGCTGAACAAACACTGCAGCTCCAACTTAGAGACTCTGTTTATCAACTGTAAACCTTTTTATTCACCGAGGGAGTTTTCCTCATTCATTCTGGTCGGTGTTTATATTCCACCTCAAGCCTGTGTGAGCGATGCACTGCAAAACCTGACTGAACAAATAACTGCACTGGAACTAAAACATCCAGATTCACTTTTCATCATACTTGGTGACTTTAACAGAGCTAAACTTAGCCACGAGCTTCCAAAATATAAACAACATGTTAATTGTCCAACCAGGGATAACAACACGCTGGATCACTGCTACACTGTCCTGAAAGATGCCTATCGCTCTGTTCCTCATGCAGCCTTGGGTCACTCTGACCACTGTTTGGTTCATCTTATTCCAACCTACAGGCAGAAACTGAAAACTGTAAAGCCTGTAGTGAAAACAGTGAAAAAGTGGACCAGAGAAGCAAAACAAGACCTACAGGACTGCTTTGACTGCACTGACTGGAGTGTTTTTGAAGCTGCTACGGACAACCTGGATGATGTGACTGACACTGTCACATCCTACATTAGTTTTTGTGAAGATCTCTGTGTTCCAACAAAAACCTTCCGCTCATTCGGCAATAACAAGCCATGGTTCACAAACAAGCTCAGCCAGCTTCGTCAGGCTAAAGCAGAGGCCTACAGGAGCCAGGACAGAGCTCTGTACAAAAAGACCAGGAACGCATTGACCAGGGAGATCAGAGTGGCTAAAAAAGTCTACTCTGAAAAGATGAGAAGTCAGCTCTCAGCCAACGACCCTGGTTCAGTGTGGCGAGGCCTCCAGCAGATCACAAACTACAGAAGACCATCCCCCGCTGCAGAGGCTAACAAAGCCCTTGCTGACGACCTGAACAGCTTCTATTGTAGATTTGAGAAGAAGACATTCACACCTCCACAACCCACAGCAGCATCTAACATCACTCCTCCATCAACACCCCCTCTGTCTCTCCCTCCCCCCACCACTCAAGTTGCACTCCAGATATGTGAAGCTGATGTGAGCCGATTGTTCCAGAAACAAAAGATCAGAAAAGCACCAGGACCAGATGGTGTCTCACCTTCCTGCCTTAAGATCTGTGCTGAACAACTGGCTCCAATCTTCACAAATATATTCAACAAATCTCTGGAGCTGTGTGAAGTCCCTTCCTGCTTCAAACGCTCCACCATCATTCCAGTCCCCAAGAAAACCTCCATCACAGGACTAAATGACTACAGGCCCATCGCCCTAACATCTGTGGTCATGAAGTCCTTTGAACGGCTGGTCCTGACCCACCTGAAGGACATCACTGGACATCTGCTAGACCCCCTGCAGTTTGCCTATCGGGTAAATAGGTCAGTGGATGATGCAGTCAACATGGGACTGCATTTCATCCTGCAACATCTAGACCACCCGGGGACTTTTGCAAGAATACTGTTTCTTGATTTTAGTTCAGCATTTAACACTATTGTCCCAGACATTCTCTCCACCAAACTCTACCTCTAATGACCCGTCTGTTAAACTCCTGAAGTTCGCAGATGACACTACAGTCATTGGACTTATCAGTGATGACAACGAGTCTGCATACCGACAGGAGGTGGAACGACTGATGTCCTGGTGCAGCCTGAACAAACTGGAGCTGAACACACTGAAGACAGTAGAGATGAGAGTGGACTTCAGGAGACACCCCCCAGAACTGCTGCCCCTCAAAATCTTCAACAGCCCCGTGTCTACGGTAGAGTCCTTCAGGTTCCTGGGAACCACCATCTCACATGACCTGAAGTGGGAGCACAACATCACCTCCATCCTCAAAAAGGCCCAGCAGAGACTGTACTTCCTACGCCAGTTGAGGAAGCTGGACCTGCCTCAGGAGCTGCTGATCCAGTTCTACACTGCAGTCATTGAGTCCATCCTGTGTACATCCATCACAGTCTGGTTTGGAGCAGCCACAAGGCAGGACAGGAACAGGCTGCAGCGAACAGTGAGGACAGCTGAGAAAGTCATTGGGGCTTCACTGCCCTCCATTCAGGACTTGTACCACGCAAGAACCAGGAAACGGGCTGGAAAAATCATCACAGACTCCACACACCCGGGTCACAACATGTTCCAACTTCTCCCGTCTGGCAGACGCTACAGATCTCTGTCCACTAAGACTGCCAGACACAAAAACAGTTTCTTCCCCCAGGCATCACCATCATCAACAGTTGATCATCAGACATCCATCAGCGTGTCCCCCAACCCATTCACAATCCCCATGTGATGTGAATCCTTCTGTATTTTGTGTATTATTTGTAAGTTTTTTTAATGTAAAGTATCTGTATAGTTTTTAGCATTTTTAGAGAGACACTTTCTAGAGAGACACGAACAGCCGGAAACAAATTCCTTATGTGTGTCAACATACTTGGCCAATAAACCTGATTCTGATATGTATATGTATGTATATATTAGTGCATTAACAGAGTACCCGAGTTTTCGACAGATCGAGTGCTTTGACTTCTATCGAGGCTTTTTTGTCCACCTCGGGTACCTGTAGTGCGTCACATTTCACAGCGCGCGAGGTAGCTTTTAGCTTTTAGTAGACGCTACAAAATGGATTCCTGTGTGCGCACGGATGTTAATGGAGCAGGCCGTCTTGTCAAAAAGGTAAAACAGTTTATAATTTTATAAATTGCGCTACTCATTGAATCATCCTGTTGATTTTCTTTGCTCTGACCACTGAAGAGTAATACACAGTTATATATGTTATTCTGATTGAAACTAATACACAACTGTTCTATAATTAATACACAAGTGCTCTATAATCAAGGTATTCACAACTGTTTTACAAATGTTTATGCAATCATGTCTTATGTGCCTTAAAGTAGCTTAGACAACATTATAAGACACACTTTTAGAACAAATAGAAGGTTAACAGGCTCAGGGGATGATGCACTTTGCGCCTGCTCTGATCTTCACAGGCCTTAGGGGGATGGGCAGGACACAGATGACTCAAACTAAATATACAGTAATGCTGAGTACTTATAAAACACACACACTAACTAAGTGACCAATTAGTGTAACTGGACATTATTTTACATTAAAGATCATACATTATTACACACATAGAGTAGAGCTGTTCTGATACTTTCTCACTGAGCAAACATGCAGAACAAAAGGGCTGACTTTCAGTAGACTTCTGCACCAGCCATATATCTCCAAGGTCGTATAACTGACAAACAAGAGATGCACCAGGTCTCTTATCAATGCCCTAAGCCAATCAGAGGCCAGGAGAGACACAAACTGTATCGTGATATCCCTAAACTACACAGATTTGAGCAACATTCTTTGAGAACCTCGCCGCGGACAGGTCAGTCTTATGCTCACCAATTCGCTGTGCACAAAGAATTGTTTTATTCATCCTGTACCTCTGTTAACCTGTAAACCTGTGTCTGTTCAATAAATCTTTATCATTTTACAAGAGAGACTGGTCATTGAACACCGTTGAGAAACCCCTTCAGAATGGTGACCCTCGACGTCTGGCCTTGTCTCTTTCTCTGATTTGGAGGGGGCGACGTGGACTGCTCTTCAGCTGTGCTGCAGTGGAGCTCTGACACGACAACATCAGGTGAGTCGACCGTGTATTACACAAAACCGACAATTCGGCCACCGTCCCAAATTCAATTGCGCACAGACGAAGTCCAGTCTCGTGATGAAGTCTGGTTCTTCAAGTTAAAGTTAAATATAGGCTTGTTATAGATTAACCGATTCGACCGGATATCCGGTTTGACAAGCTAGCGATGTGGTTGCATCGGTAGCAGCCACGTAAACCGACAGCAACCAGCCACAAATCCAGAGATGAACCGGTTAAAAAGACACGGACCGGTTACGGACCGGTTATCGCGAGACTTGCTGGGTTTACAATGCGTTTCTAAAACAACGCGAGAGCGAAGCTATTCTCACGCATGCGCCATAGCTCACCAAGAGCACGAGCGAGCATGGATGTAAATAGTAGCCGCGCGCTAGCGAGTCACCGCGAAAGATTTTCAACACATCAGCCAGACAAAAATCTAAAGTGTGGAACGTTTTCGGGTTTTACTAGAAGGACGGAAAACTCGACAAAAGCCACGCTATTTGTAAGCTATGCTACGCACCTCCGAAGTACACTGGTAGCACAACAAACCTCGACCAACAACTTTTCAAGCCTCATAACAACGAGCAGGATCATGCAGCTGCCACACACAAAGCGACGGGTAACGTTATCACTAAATTTTACGGGCAACTCAGTGATAGTTCACGAGTTACACAGGCCTTGAAGATCTCTTCCACACTGTTTTAAGTCCCTGCCCTTCCTCAGTAGCAGTGATAACTCCTGTCAATGAGCCCACAAAATGGGTGAACAGTCTTGTTGTTACACAGAAGAATAAACACGTTGTAGGACCCGAACTGTGTTGTCTCAGCCTTCACCTATAATATAAGCTGCATGACTATGACCCACAGCCATACAAGATCAATAAGAAGCATAAAGCTACAACAGTAGCCATGATGCAGAGAGGACATTCACAGCTAAAGCAACATCCCTGCATCACAAGGTAAATCCCCCAACACACTGTCAAAATACATCTTACAGTCTGCTGTGTTTTGTTGCTGTCACTAGATTTATTCTGCCTACTGTTTTTTGATTGTTTACACTGCATTTAACCATACTGTACAGTGTACACTAAATGTAATGTCATGTTTTATTTCTAGGTAACGGGGGATTCAGTTCAGAGAGGTCCAGTGCAGACTGAACCTGCAAATGGAGATTTGGACGGCTGCAATGATGCACCCCAGACCCAAGATGAGCATACAGGTTTGTGTTTTATAACTTGTGATCAAGAATGAGCTGACTTTGTCTTAAACTTGTGCTGCAGTCATTGTATCAGCATAAAACACATTCACAATAATGAGAGAATCTGCATGCATGCACAGAAAGAGTTAAATAATCATCATGATGATAATGATATATCTTTTACACATGTACACGAGTCCCTACATAAATAAATTCTGAACATCAGATGAAGATTTTTACATAAAATGGTAAAGTCAGTAAAAAAAAAAACTTCATGGCAAACATAGCCAGTAATATATGGTGCATGTTTTCTATTTCAGATGATGAACCACCTTGTGAAAAGAAGAAAATGTCAGCGTTGAACGAGCTGTTGGGAGAAGACTTTGAAGTGAGGATGGCAACTAGATCTGTGAGGGACCAGGCCAGTGAAGAAGTCAAGAGGTACAGAGAGCGTGAGGTACAAAGAGCATGTTTTTATATTAATCCGTGCCCACCTGCTCACACAAACTCATATTCGCGCTGCTGTTGTTAGGCGTACTGTTCTTGCATTATGTTTTGTATTATTAAGTTCAAGTTCAAGTGTTTATTTGTCATATGCAGGTTAACACAGGGTTAACTTAGTACAATGAAATGCTCAGGATGAGAAAAAACGATTTTGACTGGCTAAAAAACAAACAACAAGCAAACAGGAAATACTAAAGCATGCAATGAGGGTACAAAATAAACTACCAAAAAGTGAAACAGTAATTATAATATTTACAAAGTTTCTGAAGAGAAAAATAGTAAACAACATGGTAGAATTTTAACGGTGAAGCAGGATGAATTTGTGTGAATAACTATTTCAAGGTAGTAATGAAATATAAGCTAAAATGCACATGATCTATATTGCACATAACTACCAAACTACAGGTTGTGTGACAGGTTATTGCACAGGACTCAGGAGCTTTGTGCTTATAGCTTATTCCTGGGTTTTTTTCCTAGTGATTTTTATTTTATTACATGCTGCTGTAACCATTTGTGCCTTTTATATTTTTTCTGTATTTTCTGTAGGAAATTTTCTTTTAGCTGGTCTTTTTAGGTCCATGTTTAAAAATAAACACATTTAACATGTGATTATTTTGTTTGGCTTTTTACTTTATTTTTACCAGTGCTTTACAGCACCCTTTTAGATATGATATATGTGGACTTTTACAAATTTAAAAATGCTCTAAGAATGTCACATTTATAGAAGTGGTCCTTTTTCTTTCATAATGAAATATTTGTCTACCGGTACATCAACAAATATTAAAACGTAGAATTATTTGAAGTTTAATCGAATCGAACCGAATCGAACCGAATCGCTTTTACACTGCACCGAATCGAACCGAATCGCTTTTACACTGCATCGAATCGAATCGTTCCGTTTTTACAATAAATCGTTTTTGAATCGAATCGTAACCCTTGTATCTAGATGTGAATCGAATCGTCTGTCACACAGAGATGTACAACCCTAGTTAAATATACACGTTTGGTTTGGTCTGACGACACAGGTTTCAGTTTGAACAGATGCTTGTTTGTGTGTGGGACGGTCCCCGCCGCTCGGACTCGGGCCGAGCCGCGTGCTCGTGGGTGGGGCGCGTGCTCGTGGTTTTTTCCTTTGTGTGTGTGTCGTCGTGGGTTGTTCGTGTTTCATTTACTTGTTTTTTGGGGGTCAAACGTCTTCGATTGGGTCGTGGGTTTCGCTGCCGTTGGTTTCGTTCGGACGGTTTCCGTCCGCCCGTTGCCAGAGGGGGGAGGCGTTCGCTCGTCGGCCCGTGTTCGTTGTTCGTTTCCGGGTGCGCTCGCTTCAATCAAAGTGGCTGGACTCGCGGAGACATTCTGTTTGTACGTATCACGTTAGGGAAGTTCCCGGCTTTCTGTGACGTCACTGCGTGAGTGACCGCTCCGTGCCGCTTGTTTTTGGTTGTCGAGCGTCCTGTTGCCCGGCCTGTCGCGGGACGGACCGGATGCCACTGGGGTGAGTGAGGCCTCCGTGAAGCAGTGTATCGCAAGAATACATCGCCGTCACGTGGTAGGAACTTCTTCCAGATGTGCCCTACGGCGAACTTGCTACTCGCCGTTGTGGAATTCGCACTGGAGGCGTGACCCTTTGTGGTCAGAGGGGGGAGCCCGCCTGTTCTTTGAATACGGCGGTGCTGATTGGTTTTTGAGTTTCGGCCATTTTGCATGCTTCTGTTCTCGTTTCTTTTGTTTTTTCGTGTTTAATGTCAAAGGGGGGAATCTTTGTATATATACCCATTTTCTGTGTTTTTAATTGTCATTAATTGTTTGTGTCGACTCAGAGAGTGTGAAGTGAAGTTTTCTTTCTTTTCAGTGGTGAATGGTGCTGGCATATTTTGCTTGGACGCAAGGTGGCGGTGTTGTCTAACAGGGGGGCAAGTCTGATCACAGTGGTTTTTCCTCAGGCTTGTCCCTGTGTTTTTCTGACATAGCTCATCTGTGAGTGTTTGTGGAATAAAACATTTTGGGTGAATATTTGCTTGGAGGCAGATATGGCACACATGCAGGATAAAAAGGACCAGGAACAAGGAACCATTTGTGAACTATTGCTTAAGATCCAAGCGGAAATCAGATTTTTACAAACCGTAAACACGGCGAGGTGTAAAAAATGGGAGAGTCTATTATCACAAATTGTTGAGGAAGCAGACGGATCAACAGAAAATTTAGCACATTTAGTCCTGACCAGAGTTATACAACACAAACAATACCTCAATGAAATTGGAACAGAACTGGCTAATTGTAAAACATTTGCGGACTATCAACAGTTAATTAAGAAATATAATGAACAGTTAAAACAAGTTGAAATACATGAACAAATATGGTTAATGATGGAAAGTGTACAGGAATTAGGAAACACAGAGAACAGCTCACTTTTAAAAGATCCAAAGCAGTAGGTGGTGGAAAAAGAGCAGTCAGACGTCGCCATCTACAGGAGGTTAAAACAAGTTGCAGGGGCTGAGGTGGAGTTGAAAAAGTGAGAGAGAAGGGAGAGAGGAAGTTGTGTCAGAAGACAGAGGACATGTGGGGATGTTGAGTTGAAGGGCAAGGGGAAGTGACAGAAAGGACTTGGAGGTGACAGAGAAATGGCCAGGAATGTGGAATAATGTGAAAAATATTCATATTGGGAATGATGTGGATGAAGGTGAACACGAGAGTGAACAGCAAGTGAAGACAGAGAAGAGCAAGCAGGAAGTTGAGACAGGAGAAAGTGAAAAGGTCGTTGACACAGAGAAGAGCACAAGGAAGTTGGGACAAAGACAGGAATCAGGAAGTAGAGACAGAAGGCAGGAGGTAAGAGACGGAGAACATGAGGTGGTGCTAAAAAAAAAGCTTATGTTGGGTGTTTTAAGTAATGGACAATTCTTCAATTAGATGAACACGGAAGTTCTGGAAAACAGGAGACGACGTTACTGAGAGGGATATGGGACAATTTTGGGTTTAGGTTAAATTGACTTTAAATTAGATGTAAAAAAATTTTTTTTGAACCGTTGTACATACCAGATCCAACGAGATGTGTTTTCTGGGAGACAAATGCAGAGAGAGACCGGACAGATATAGCTTTTGAATTTTGGTCTAGTAATATATTGGCGTTATTATTTAGACTATTTTCTTTTTTCTTCCACAGCCTGACAGCACACAGTTGGTGGAGGGGGAGCATGAGACAGGCAGACCTCTTTTTTACAGAACACATAATGTAATTTTTCATGAGCTAGGATTCAGTCAAATAAATGTAACACCTGCGTTTGGTGTCAGGGGATTGGGGTTATCGGTTATGGTTCAATTGAATTTGAATGCATAAAGTTTTCACCGACACAGTTTATTGTGACTCCGCGAGCGACAGCTGACAGCCATGTTGAAAGACAAAGACAGTTAAAGGGGCAAAAAGTAAAGAACTGTCATTCAAACAACAGAATGTCCATGAACTTCCTCAGCCGCATTTCCAATGCAGAGACTTTGACAAAAGATCTGTCCAAGACACAAACAGATGTCACCATCAGCAAACACAAAGTGAAATCAAGTGAAGTCAGGGCTTGGGGCACCCTACACGGCTACCAGAACGAGGTTGCTGGTTACTGAAGCTGACAAAGGCTGAACTATGAACGAGTTTGCACGAGCAGAACGAGAGCACGTGAAACAGCTGTCTGGAGTCACCCATTCCAGCAATCAGTGAAGGTGTCGGCCTACCATTCGAACAGGTTGAATCGGACGTGAGCCTCAGTCTCAGGATCCAAACGTGAAGTGCATTGTTTAATGATACACATAAGGGCAGGTAGGACATGCCCCCGCATGTCACATAATTATTAGGTTAATACTGATTTGTGAGCTCTGTTTGCCTACTTCTCCCCGTTCCTGAAGGCTCTGAAACGAAATAATAAGGCTCTCATCCTGAGACCTCAAGCAAAATGAGATTTATGAATATTTTCACAGGAAAAATTGGTGTCACCACAATTATTCATATTAGGCATTAAAAGTTAGATAATTAATGGCATTTTTCCTCGAGGGAATGCATTTCCAGGAGTCTGGTGGGGTACAACGGATGAGTTGAAATTCAAGACTATAGCTAAGCCGCATAAATTGGATCGTTAATCAGTTCAGACAGGATCAATAGAGTAGGAACAAGCTTTCAAAGATGTGGAGAGCACAGGTTGATGACAAGGCGAGAACAAATTTGCAGGAGGAACAAATACATGAGGCGCACGTGGTGGTCGGTGAGGAAAGTGGTTTCAGTGGACAAGAGAGGGTTTTGGACAGCAAAGGGAAAAAATGACACATGAAGCAGACGTGAGAAATGGTAACACAGCCTTAACATTACCAACACACAGACACTTACTAAACATCAAGAGTAAACTGTCAAGCTGATTTGAAAGCAAAAACATCCGGATACATCAATTGGAACTAAAATGTGGTTGTAACACCAGAAGACAGGGGCGGTTCCTGAAGAGAGACACTGGGAACCGGACCATGGAGCTGAAGTGGGGCAGGATGGATTGTGAATTAATCCAGAAGATAGAAGAGAAGAGGATTTTGAGGAACAACCAGGACTCGCGTATGTGGGTGCACACCAGATGAAGAGAAATGTCGTCAGCTGGTGGCACATACACATTTAGATTCTCTGATCAGAACATTTGTGCTCGAATGCGCCGTGCGTTCATTGCGTAATGCTCAACAGATGAGGAGGTTGCGTGAACAAGGAAAATTTTCGACCGTGATGACACCAGGTCATGAGATAATAATTGGTTGCACCGACATGCTCGAACCGGTAAAAGATTTCAGAAATTTACTGGTTGGCGTTGCCGCACTCACCGGCTGACCAGAGGCATAACAAAAAAAAGAGAAGACAACAAAACGGTCCTAAAAATTTTTTAATCAATTGATACATTCCAAGTCATGGTTTTCCTGTAATAATCAGATCAGATAATGGTACACATTTCAAAAATGTAGATCTAGTGAATGTTGGAAATACTTTAGGCCTCAAACATGTTAGTACACTTTTGAAACAAAATTGGCTAAAATCTGTGCACAGACTAAAATTAATTAACTTGGGGCTTTACCAAATGGCCATTAGGGCTGAGAGCTTCTGGGAATGGGGGTTCAGGATTGTTAAAATGTTGCATACAATGTACTTTGAGATACTAATAGTTGTTTGTCCAGCTTCCATCTACAGATCTTTGGATCCGTCACACCTGAGATTGCAAGGCCTGAACGAGGCCGGAAGGCCCACTGACACCCTGGGTGCTTCTCAGGGTCTCTAAGAGAGAGTGACCTGAGCCAAAGTGGGCACGCAAATCTAAGCTGTTGAAGCGTACATCATAAGCAGTGCGCCAGAGAGGGAGAGGCGCAACCAGAGTGATCCGGAAGAAGAGTCTCAAAGGTCATCACATCAGGTCGAGGCAGCTCTGAAGGAGCTACAAAGCTGAGAGCTCCGGCTTTGCAACTGGAGCGAGTGGTCCACATGAGCGGTGGGCTGTCCTGCATCTTCATCCTTGAGAACGTGTTCGAGGAAGGTGTGGGCTTCTGTTGCTTCATCATTTCACCTCATCCGTGGAAGTCATCTGTTCGTGACATGGTGGTCTGGTTCGAGTGGGAAGTCATCCTGAAATGCATCTTTATTCTTGCTTTTAAGAGCGGACCAGAGACGGAGGGAAGTAAGTTCCCCCTGGCCGCTAGCCTGTCTGCCTTGTTGCCTTGAGAGGGAAGAGCCAGCTGCATGATTGCAGCTTCACAAGGCATAGCAACATCAAGAGGATCAGAAGAGAGGGGGCATCCATCCGTTTGGGTAGGGGCAGTTTGCTTGCCAGGGGAACGGGGTATTGAACACAGCCCAACTGGCTTATCATCTTCAGCAGGGGCGCCGTATGGGGGGTAAAAGTTGGTACAATTCCAAGGGCCCTTGACTGACAAGGGCCCAGAATGGCCTTTTTTTTTTTCATGGTGTTTTGGGCCCATGATAATAATACATTAATGGTAGTAGCTTTGTTTTTACTTGTTTTAACAGTAAAACTTAAATATTATCTGTCCCAGACCAAAAAGCAAACATCCTCATATTTAACAAACACCCCCTGTATCTGCATGAAATGGTATGTTCCTAGCTGCTTTACTCGTCAACCCGCAGGTCTGCCTCAACTTAAAATGACTGATGGACAGCGATTACATCCAATCACATTGAAGCTCACGTTGTTTTGACCAATCACTAACAGGAAGGCGGGTCTTATAAGCAAGCATGTTTGTATGCAGCTTCACAGTCAGATCATGCAGAAGTCACGTAGTTTGTCACACCGGGACAGGTACGTGGGTCAATTAGTGTTAAAACTACAGATTTTAAATCTCGTTGTTAGGTCAAGTAAAATCAGAGGTATGATAAATAATCCACACCACGTCTTTTATCTGAATAAAGTCAAATATCAAACGCGTTACAGCGAGAAGCTGCACACTCTCGCACACATACACACACACACACACATGCACATACACACCGCTGAACACATAAACAATCCCCGTCCTTTCTGAAGGAGGAAGTTATTTGTCAAGCACCAAATCTGCAGGAAAAATAAGAAAAAGATGCAGAAGTTGAATGGAGGTCAGTGCACGATAAAGTCACGTGATAAAGAGGAAGAGCAGAACCAGGCCAGGTGTGCAGAGGAGCAGGTCCAGAACCAAGCATCAGTTTCTGAGCTCTGCAGATGTTGACCCAGGGACCAAGGAGGAAAATACACTTTTTACAAACTTTCAGTAAAATAAATATTTTGTCAATAAAAAAATAATACAGTAATGTGGAGATTTTAAACAAAACCCCTACAAGCATTAAAATAAAAATCATCTAAATTAGATACTGTATATTTATTTGAGGCTGACAGTTTAAGAAGGTTGATTTTCCCTCTGAGGAACATGAATAAATAAAGTTAAAGGGTTAAAACGTCTAATTCAAATAAAATAATAAAGTCTGTAGTTAAATAAAACTGGTTTTTGAGCTGCATGCATTAGCTGCAAGATAAAGAATAAAGATCAATTCTTTGTGAAATGATTCTTTATTACCTGTAGATTACTGCATTATTATAAATGTATGTTATCTACAGAACTGCGTGTGTGCACTTCTGATGTTGCTCATAGTGGTCCTCACCTCAGTGTGCTCAGAGAGCTTGTGTGTATGCCCAGACACGTGAAAAATTAGAGGGAACATTGGTATGTTACCACTGATTTGAGAGCAGATATATGAACTAACAATAATTTGAAGCGTGTTTGCGTTCAGAACACATGCGCACGCCACGCTTGCTCGTCGTGTCTCTGCCGGCGGCGGGGCTCCTCGTTTTTTTGTTTTGTTTTGTTGCTCCCGCAGCTCCCTCCCTCTCTTCTCTGTCTGTTGTCTGTCATCGCGGCTCTGAGCTCGCAACCCAAGTTTTATGAACCACACGTCACCATCCAACCACAGACAGGTCTTTTTCATTAAAATTACTGAACCAAGAGGCAGAAGTGACAAAATCTTAGATTTATTAACTCAACAAAAGATAATAAGATACACATATTTTTATTTTGTAGACCTTCTTCTTCTTCTTTCGGCTTTTCCCTTTTCAGGGGTCGCCACAGCGAGTCATCCTCCTCCACCTCACTCTGTCCTCTGCATCCTCTGTCCTCACTCCATCTACCTTCATGTCCTCTCTAACTGCATCCATATATCTCCTCTATGGCCTTCCTCTGTGTCTTTTTCCTGGCAGCTGCATTTCTAACATCATTCTACCAATATACCCACTGTCCCTCCTCTGGACATGTCCAAACCATCTCAGTCTGGCCTCCCTAACTTTATCTCCCAGTTGTTCAACATTTTGTAGATCAGATTAGAATATTTAGTTAAGCATACAAATATGCTTACTGTCATTTGTTTTGAATTTGTGCAATAAAAATAGAGATTATGTGTGTAGCATTCAATGTGTGTAGCGCTTTGAGATTTTCACTAATGAAAAGCGCGTTATAAATTGAATTCATTATTATTATTATTATTATTATTAGATTAATATATGGCTTTTAGTGCATTTTTATGTGTAGTTTTTAATCTTGCTTTAAATAGTGAATTGCATACTCTATGCAGACGGTTGCATGTACAATTCATTAACAGTAAATATTGTGCTAGTACCAGTATTGGACCAAAGGAAGCAAGCCTTTAATGTTATTTATGTAAAACTTTTGCTGGATCAGTTAGATTCTAGAGATGTGGCAAAAGCAGCTGTGCAGGGGGGCCCAATTGGATTTTTTGTCATGGGGCCCAATATTCCTGGCGGCCCCCCTGATCTTCAGCAATCTGCAGCCCAAGCAAAGGGTGGTGGCGTATCGACGCCCACGTGGCCTCTGAAGAGTGCATCGTTCAGCAAAGATCTGAGGAGAACAGAAATCATGGTGTTATATTAAAATCAGAAGGACTAAAACGGTGTTTGAAATTTTACAGGGGTTTCTATTTTTGCATTTTTAAAATCATTAAGGGTTTGGGTCAATCATCAAAACTTTATACTTTAAACTTTAAATTTCACATTTTAAAGTTCACACATTTAAGATTAGATATTAGATTTCACCTTTAGTGTTCTTATCTTAGAGTTGATTTAGTTGTCAACTATTCGCTGCTACATTTCAATTAATTTACTTCTTTCCTAAAATTAGAGGTCAACACAACAACACATCCTTTCATGTATAGCCAGGTCTAATTTTCAAGGGTTTGGAGTTACATTTTTCAATTTCAGTGTTAAAAACAAATAAGTGTTAAGGGTTTTCATCTATTTCTTAATTCTGGTTTAAAATTCATTGGGAGAGTGAGGTGTTCATTATAAGACTGTATTTCTTACAGGTGTGCATCCAGTGATTTCCTGTGTAAATAAAAAAAAGGGAGAAAAAGAAGATTTTGTGAACTTTGCATGCGTTTGGTGTTTGGACTTTCAACACTGATTTTATCATATGTGTTTACCTTTTCAGGTTCTGCAGATTTAACGGAGAATGGGGTTAATTTGTGTTTCTGTGGTGTTTCATCACATTTCAGGGTTCAAAGTTTGACACTGTAGAGGATTTCGGACTAGGTCAAGCATGGCTGAGGGGAAGAATAGGCTAATTGTGGCAGGAGGTGTGAGGTCATTGATTTTCGTTTCCATCATTCTGTTGTTGGGGTATTTCTGTGAGATACCAGGTCATCCGAGCTGTCGTCCTGTACCTTATCAGAGGGACAAGAGAGATGTCCTCATGCAGGGGGCGTGGACCCAGGTACAGGATGCTGATCATCTGTCGTTGAATTTGTCTGAAATTTTTCAGAGGAACTCTTGGTACAGGTATGCTCAGTTCTTGGCCAGAGGGCGCCACAAGTCCGAGTCTTATATCTGTACCCCACTTCCTGTTGCCGAATCACAGCTGCCATTGCGTATTAAACCTCTTGACCGGATGCTGTCATTCTGTGTTCTGCAGATTAGCTCCAGAGGATTCTTCAGGGAGCACCTACAATGTCAGCCTAAGTGGTGCAAATTGAGTACATTATCACAGCCGATGGTGTTAGCTCAATTTGTAGATTGGACATCCAGTGGACAGTTTCCTGTCTGTGTGCACCGCATCCATCATCAGGACTCTTATCAGGTGGTAGTGGGGTCACTCCCTGAGTCAGAGTCAGAGTCAGAGAGAATTTATTGTCATTTGCACCGCATGTAGTACATGTGTTGAAAACGAGATTATGTACACAGGGTCCCAGTTACATCCAACAACAAATGCAAGAGAAAAACAATAATAACATCTAGGATTAACTAAGAGAGACATCAGCTAGTAATACACTAAGCCCTAATGTAGTAGAAAAACATCATTATAAACAGCAGCACGAACATGAGTCATTATGAGCAGATGGTCACAGATGAACGCAGCAACAAGAAACAGATCAGTATCAACATGATGTGACATTTTGCAGTGTTTATTCTTATTATTTATTTATTCATGAGTCTGACAGCCTCAGGGTAGAAGCTGTTCCTCAGTCTAGTGGTTCTACATTTGATGCTCCTCAACCTCCGTCCCGAGGGGAGTGGTGCAAAGAGTGAGTGTGCTGGGTGAGTGAGGTCTTTCATGATGCAGGTGGCTCTTTTTCTGCATCTGGAGGTGTAAATGTCTGTGATGGTGGGGAGACTGACTCCCACAGACTTCTGTGCAGCCTTCACCACTCTCTGTAGAGCTTTCCTCTCTGCAACTGTGCAGCCTCCATGCCACACGTTGATGCTGGAGCACAGGACGCTCTCCACTGCACACCTGTAGAACGAGGTGAGGACTGAGCTTCTCAGACCAGCTCGTCTCAGCCGTCTGAGGAAGTAGAGTCTTTGATGTCCTTTCTTGATCAGGCTGGTGGTGTTATTGCTCCAGCTGAGGTTATCATTCAAGTGTACACCCAGGTACTTGTAGCTGGAGACCACCTCCACCGCAGATCCACCTATCCACCTGAGGAGAGGTGCCGAGCGGTATACCATTCAGGAAAGGGGTTCATGGGTGTGCCTGGCAGCAATGGTACGTATCCGGTTGAGGTGCTGGCCTGGCTGTGTGGACATGAGGTGCTTCTGACCTTGCCAGCAAACTGGACTGGGTGCTGTGCACCTGTTGCGGTTACAGACGAGTCGTACCTGGTATCTTTGAGTAATGGTTCCCATTATGTTGGACGGTCGAAGACTTCTGACGTCAGTCAGCATGAGTCTTCTTGGGGTTCAGAGGTTCCGGTAGAATGGAAGCGTGGCTTCTTCCCGGGATCAACAGTCGGAGATCACCTGTTGCGCGTGGAGGCCTTAGATTACCACTTTGGGATGTTCATTTATGGGGCGGTACGGGCGTTAGAGACCACCTCCGCAGAGCTGAGGGCCCTGCGTATTGTGTCTTTACATCGTACTTTGATGTTGGATTTGTTCACGGCATCTGGAAATGGAGTGTGTGAGATGGTTGGTAAGAACTCCTGCTGTACTTATATACCTGATGTGTCTGTTCCAGATCCACAGGTCAGAGTGACAGCGGCCCTGCGCCAGCTGAGAGAACTTCAGGAACATCCGGCAGAGGAGGCGCCTCCCTAGGATTGCTCCTAGGGAGGTGGATAATGTTGGGACAGTGTTTCCCTTGGTGCAGGCTAGGTGCAGACCATCGCCTGCTGCATGAACTCACCTGTATTTGGCGGAGAACAGATACCTGTAGTGGCGGGGTGGTGTTGCATTTGTCCTAATGACATTAATTCTCGGATGATCTTGTTGTTTTTGGGTGTGTTTCGTGGTTTTGGATTTTGTTTTGATGATTAATAATGGGGTCAGTTCGGGGTTAGTTTGGGATGTGATGAGTGTGTTTGGATGTTATTTTGGAGTCAGATAGGGGTTGGGTTGGATGTAGTTGATTTTTGGTTTCGATGATTTTATTTGGTGTGGTGTCTTTTTGATGTGGTGTTGGGATGGGGGTCCTCTTCGGGGGATCCGGCTGGAGTCGTGCAGGTTGTTTTGACCTATTTTAATAGGTCAAGAGAGGGTGTGAAGAGTAATACACAGTTATATATGTTATTCTGATTGAAACTAATACACAACTGTTCTATAATTAATACACAAGTGCTCTATAATCAAGGTATTCACAACTGTTTTACAAATGCATGGGCGTAGCCAGGGGGGGTTCGCCCGGTTCGAACGAACCGCCCACTTTGCCTATGAAGTCCCGTCTACAACTCCCGCAAGACTGTGAGGGGAAGACAACGTTCACTCTGTCCTGGCTTGGAAGGCAACACGGTGGATTCAAACGGTAAAATTACATTGTGGTTTTTGATTCAACTGTTCATTTGTGTATTTTAAGTAGTACTGTTTGATGTTAGAGAGATTAGAAGTGGGTCACGTTTTTATAAGATATGGATAATGCTAAAACATGCTAAAGCTAAGCTAAGTAGCAACGATTTTCGCCACGTTTTTTTTCCTTGTTTTTGGCTATTTCCGCCATGTTGGGAACAGTAATTTATCTGAAATTAGTACCAGTACGGCCCCATTCTATCCCTAAAGCTGAGTTTACAGTGATAGGACAGATAGTTACTCACAGGAAGCCTGAAACTGAGCGTCCATGTTTTTCTAAACAAAAGCTACAGGCCTCAGGCCTAGTTTGGACAGGATACAAACAATAACTTAGCAGTGTTGAATATACTGTAATATAGCCTATTTGGTGAAAAATAAATGTTTGGATAAATTTTCAAAAGAACAAACATTCAGAAAAACTGTTTTTGTACGTAAGACAAGTAAAAAAAACGTTTTCAAATAGAAACCCAAAATGTCTTAGCAGATCTTACTAAATTGTTTACTACATACTAAATATTATGTTAAACTGTTTTTCAGGTTTCTGTGCTGGATACCAACATGGGTAGGTGCAAGCAGAAGGACAGAGAGGAAAAGAGCAGCGCTTCAATGTACAACTTTGTTTCAAAGAAACAGAGTTCCAGGTAAAATAAATAAATAAAACAGATCTTCTTGTAAAATAGATTTTGTCAATAATATGTCTTAGAATGATTTCAGGAACAAATGTTTTCTTATTTAGAATGTATTTCTGTAAATTCTTTTAGCTAAATATTAAATCTTTTGATATGATTATTTAAATGCTAAAAGTGTCTAAAAAATATTCTAAAATCTCTTATTCACGTGTCATATCTTAGATGAAGACCGTGCAAGTTTGGTGTGTACCAGTGCTTCGAATGATGAAGATGGCTGCCTCCATGCTGACAGAAGTAACGATGATCAGCTTTGTCATTTAATATTTTTTTGTTTGTTCTTTGTTTTTTGTTTTTGTCACAGGTGTCTGAGATCCAATGTGTGGTTGACCCAAAACTTTTGAACAATTGTGTACATATTACAGAGGTCAGCATACAAATAAAAATCTAAGAAATTATTTTAAAAAATTACATACAAGTTAAAAATTACATATAAAACTTGAAACTTAAATATGTTTCTTACAAAGTTTCTTTTTTGTACTCAGCTCTGTCTGCCACAGCTATTGGGACTAGTGCCATCTGTGATCTGCAATCGTCATCTGGACACCAGAGATTGTGAGCATGTATGCCGAAGACCTACCCAGTCCAGAACTTGTTGACCAAGAGATTACAAGGTGGAAGTTGAAGTAAGTTATTTTGAAGTTAAGCACCTGAGAAGCCCATTTTAGAAATTGAATGTTACAACATTACTATACAGAACATTTTGTTTTAATAATTGTTCTGCTAGGTACGGCAGAGTGCCTGGGTCACAGAGGCCGAACACCCCTGCAGGTTCCATTAAAGAGTGTGACCGAGACCTTTACCCCAACTTGCACGTCCTACTTCAACTGGCCTACACACTGCCTGTGACCTGCGAATGTGAGCGCAGTGCCCTTCGTCGCTTGAACAGCTACATGCGGGCATCAATGACGAAGGAGCGTCTCTCACTGGCACTACTTCACATTCACTACAGCAAACACATTGACCTTGAGAGCGTTGTTGATGTGTTTGCAAACAAACACTCGAGGAGGATGGAGCTGGACTCACTTGTCTATCCAGAGACATAAGATGTTGGACAGAACTGTCTTATGCAATGTAAATAAAGGTTTTGCAAAACTACATTTGTCTTGAGAAATTTTAATGTTACTCTAGGGGTCTGCAACCTTTTCGATACAAAGAGCCATTTCTGCTCCTTTATTCACTAAATTAAACGTGTCCGGAGCCACAACACCTGCTGCAACTGGGATTCTCAACTGGTGGCCCACGGACCACTTTAAGTTTGTTAGAGGACATTTTTCTGGCCAGCAGGAATGATTTATAAAACTAAAAATGTCTAATGATTTTTTAACATTTACTGATATTTTTACATTTTAAGATAAAATAAAAGACAAGATTCTTGTAAAGAAGGAAAAATTAATATAGTTTTGCCCAGTTTCTAAAAACTAAAACAAACAATGCAGGCCTATGTGATTTTTTTTTTTACTAGAAAAATTAAGTATCCTACTTAAAAGAAATAAAGCATAAAGTGAAAGTATGTTAACTCCTTGTAATGTAGGAAAACTGCTAAAACTAACCCTTCCAGTTATAAGAACCAATAAAATTCAGTTTTGGTCAAAGCTTGAAAGAGCTGCTGCAGAGGGACCCTGAGCTGCAGGTTGCAGACCCCTGGTCAATTGTTTTTGTGTACATGTGAATTGTATTGTTGTATTTTTCAATTTATTAATTTCATTCATAAAAAACAATGTCTAACCACAAAGCAAAGTAAAAAGATTATTTATTTTTGCAATTGAAGTTATATTATTTGTTGTGGGGTTAGTTTGCATTTATGTTAAGGAGTGGTACTGTGCCTTTAAGAGGATGACGTCATTCGTTCTTCTTCGGTGGTATTTTTTTTCTGTGTATGTTCGGGTGGGACTCGGAGTACCGTGTCTCTGGGATGAGTTCTGAATAGAAGACTGGACACACATCCCCTCTCAGTGTGTTGCTCTTTCTCCACTAACAAAAACCACCTATTTGGTAAGATTTACCTCACACAGCATTGTTTTAACTAGCTAGCTAATTAGCTTGTTTACACGTTTGAAGTAACGTGTACCACCGCCAATGAACCAATCAGAGGTCCATTTTTTCTTCAAACGAACCGCCCCTCATAAAATCCTGGCTACGCCACTGATGTAAGGCAGGCAGCCTGACCAGGTCCAGATTTGCTGCAGACGTCTTCCTTGTGTGTTGATAGACCAGGAACCAGCCAAATCCAAAAAGCAGGAACCAGTTTTCATAAATCCAATTAAGTATGCGTCCTTAAGATCCACAGATGACAGCAGAGATAGACACATCATCAAGTCTTCCAAGTCGATGAGATATCCAGCTGTGTGCATGCCAACAGGGCAAATCGGCTCACCTACAGCCTGTCTTCTTTTTGAAGAAATGTTATCAGTTGTGTTGAGGGACCAACTGACCAAATTTAAGTCCATAGTTATGATTTGGAAGATTTTGTAGAAGAGAGGCTCTCAGACAGTTTCACAGACAAGACAAAGCAAAAACAAAGCGGAGACCGAGAGGAGACGTCCGCCCTTGAGAAGAGCAAGTGTTGAATGAGTAATGAGTAAAATAATGTTTATTTATTTGTTTATGTGTTTATCCATTTTGAATTCAGATTAAATGAGATTTTATTTGATAGTGTTTGACTCCCAGATCCCATCTTAAGTTTTGGTAAAGGACCTAAATCAAAATGTGATCCTAAAACTAGAAATGTGGCTCGAACAGGTCCCAGGATCAACCTAAGAGATCTCTGTCCAAAAGAGGGGACTCCAAGCATAGATATCATATATAGAACACTAGATACCGCATGGCCCGCTCTCGCCTATTGGAGCTGACGAGATTTAGGGCAGCCATCTTGGCGCTGTCGTCCGCTCCACTCAGCCTTATATATTTGGCTGGCACAATAAAGTATCAGCGCATTTAATCAATCATAACACGCTGAATAGTAATCCCATTGTCACATATTTAAATTTTAGGCATACAGCTATTAAAACTGCATGTATAGGAACGTATAGTTTAGCATATTTAAATAATTTTGGTGGAATACAAATACAATACTGTACTTTAATATATGTTTAGCAAGATACAACCAAAGATGCACACACACATTATGTATACATATTCAGATACTGTAATAATACATACAGTATATATATATATATATATATATATATATATATATATATATATATATATATATATATACATACATATATATATATATATATATATATATATATATATACAGGAAACCCTCGAGGTACGACACCTGCGACCTACGGCAACTCAGACTTACGATTTTATCATATTTAATAAAAATATGATTAAAAAAAAAAATTATTATTATTATTTTTTTTGTGTGTTTAAAAGTTATTAATTTCATGTGTATAGCACTTTGTTGCAGCTGTGGTTGTTTTAAATGGCTTTATAAATAAAGTATAATTATTAATTTTACGTTTTGATTAGAAATTTATCGTATTTACGCAACTTCCGGTCGTTTCCGCTCGCCACTTCCGGTCGCCATTTTACAACTGTACTGCGATGGAGCTCCAGAGGCTACTGTCAGCTGGCTCCGTGTGCCCGATCAGGGTTGCCTCATACGGATAAATTAGCTGGAAACCACTTCCGGTCGCCATTTTACAACTGTACTGCATGGAGCTCCGGAGGCTACTGTCAGCTGGCTCCGTGTGCCCGATCAGGGTTGCCTCATACGGATAAATGAGCTGGAAACACTCGGTCAACTCTGTGGACGTCTCAGGTCCGGAGGAGCAGCCGCGGATCGCCCCGCGATCGGCGGCCACAACGCCGCCCGACATGCTAACGACAGCAGCTAACAAAGCAGCTAACACAGGCGAAGACACCGAGCCGACATGCCGCGGAGGATCCATCTGCGGCCGGGAGCTCGCCGCAAATGTCCGCCTGGCAGTCGGGGCCACCGGCTCAAAGTAAGACATTATATTTTTTATTTGTTGTGCAGTTCTGTGCGTGTTTATGGCCTTAGTATGTCTGCTTGTTCAGTCTCATGCCATTAAATATGTGTGCGGCGCTCCGTTAGCGGTATAACCGCGACCTATGTCAGAAACGCGGACCTACGATAGGCATGTGTTTTTGGTCCGCGAGGTACGACAAAATCGACCTAAGTCACACACGTAGGTCCCTATCCCTGACGTAACTCGAGGGGTTGCTGTATATATATATATATATATATATTATATATATATATATATATATATATATATATATATATATATATATATATATATACACATATATACATACATA
>JBBPBX010052235.1:0-24283 GCA_038048925.1 Garcialebias charrua
CTATGATTCCATTATACCGTTCACCAAAACAATAATAACAACAATAACAAGCCGGCACATACACACAAAAAAAACTTTCAACTGTCCAATTGAGCTCAGATTTTCAGTTTGTCCTTATAGTCATCAGTAAAGTCAAAACATGTTCTTAAGTTCAGTTCCATTTTTTTTCCCCGTTTAGTGGTCTTGTACGGAGCCCCTAAAGGGACATGGGAAAAAAAAAAAAAAGAGAATCCTGAGAAACTAAGTCAGGATCCTGAGAAAGTTTCTCAGGATCCTGAGAAACTTTCCTGAGAAACTTTCTCAGGATCCTGACTTAGTTTCTCAGGATCCTGAGAAACTTTCTCAGGATCCTGACTTAGTTTCTCAGGATCCTGAGAAACTTTCTCAGGATCCTGAGAAAGTTTCTCAGGATCCTGACTTAGTTTCTCAGGATCCTGACTTAGTTTCTCAGGATCCTGAGAAACTAAGTCAGGATCCTGAGAAAGTTTCTCAGGATCCTGACTTAGTTTCTCAGGATCCTGACTTAGTTTCTCAGGATCCTGAGAAACTAAGTCAGGATCCTGAGAAACTTCTCAGGATCCTGACTTAGTTTCTCAGGATCCTGAGAAACTTTCTCAGGATCCTGAGAAACTTTCTCAGGATCCTGACTTAGTTTCTCAGGATCCTGACTTAGTTTCTTAAATGTGCTTTAAGGCTGCTGAACCACAATCACAGTGATGGCAGACACACACCCATGGGGGAGATTTATAGATTTTTATTTCAATCTTGGACTTACTTATAAACACATTCAATCAGTTCTTGACCGAAGACATGGTTTTCATATAAGTGAGAGACATCTGAAGAGAATTATTAGCTCACGAGGACTTACTCGGCGTAAATCCTATTCTGACTTGGCGATATTGGTTGAGTTTATTAATAACCAGCTGCAGTACTCTGGACAGCTTCATGGGTACCGATGGATGTATGCTAAATGCAGGGAGCATGGACTTCGTGTGAAAAAAGAGGATGTGCGTTTGGTGTTGAAGGAGCTGGATCCCCAAGGGGTGTCGCTGAGGCAGGCAAGACGTCTCAGAAGGAGAAACTACTTTTCCAAAGGACCTAACTTCATCTGGCACATGGACTCGTACGACAAGCTTAAGCCATATGGAATTTGCATCAATGCAAGTATTGATGGGTTTTCAAGAAAAATTATTTGGTTAAATGCCTACACAACAAATAGTAACCCAAAGGTGATAGGGGGGTATTATGTCGAAGCTGTGCAGCGTTTAAAGGGCTGCCCTAGAGTTGTACGGGGTGATCTTGGAACAGAAAATGGCCATGTCAAAAGTTTTCAGCATTTCCTTGTACCCATGACCCCAAATGAAACCCTTGACAGCTACCTGGAAGGAGCAAGTACCGCCAATCAAAGAATTGAATACTGGTGGCGTTTTCTTCGCAGCCAGTGTCTAGAGTTCTGGCTGTCCTTATTCGCAGACATCAGAGACAATGGGTACTTTGATGGTGGATTTCTAGACAAAAACCTCCTTCAGTTTTGCTGCATGGGACTCATACAGGTGAGTTAATCTAAATAATGTATTTATATTAGGAAATTATTAAGGGTCTAAGCTTAAGTTCTTGAGGGTCTGATTCCTTTAACTTTTAGATGTCTCTCTGGTTGAATACCCTCAAATCAAATGAGATCATTAACAAGACTCTGTGGCACTTAACTGAACAGTGAGGAGGTAATTCTGTTTATGTTGGACCAGGGACACATTTAAAAGTGGAGGACACCACCCCTCGGTGAGTTTAGTTTGACACCACTGGCAAAGACACACGAGAGGAAAAGTATATGAGAGATAACAGCATAGATAAATTGATGAATAGGAAGATGCTAAATAATCAAATCACAGAGACATGGGAGACGACCTGGGAAGTAAATAGTGGCAAGGCTGTGAAAGTGTTGTAAATCACTTTGGAGAAAGATGTGTGTATTGTGAATGGTTCTCATATTCATGTGTTCATTTTAACAGGATGAGTTGGATGATACTGCCCAGGTTTGGAATGCACACTCCATCAGGCCATCAAAGAACATAAATGTGCCCAGTGGTCGACCTAATGTGATGTATACATTACCTGAACTCTATGGAACAAGAGACTTCCTTTGCTTTGTTGAAGACGAACATGTTGAAGTGTGCAAAAACGAGTGCGTTTTTCGTTTGACCAAACCATGTGATCCAGATGTTTTTGACCTGTGCAACATCCTGATGGCAGAGTCCCATCTGACCTCACCAACGGACCCTTATCAGGCTTTGAGCTTGTATATGCATCTAAGAGAGGCAATCACTGCATCAATCTAAAATACTGTATATTGACTGCAGCTACGAACACTTTTCAACATTAACAAGAACATATAAATGAGAAAGAAAACTTTGAATACATTCCAGATTTTAAACAGGCTTGCTTTGTTTTTTTTATTTTATTTATTTCAGAAGTACTCATTAATTGCTCTAGGGGGATTGTGAAAAAGAAATTTGAATATTAAATGATCACTTCTGTTGAATTTTTTAAAAATTTTCATTTGATTGAAATGCTGCTCACCATTTAGTAAGGAAGTCTTATGTCTTAAGGGAGAAAAAAAATAAAACACTTTCAAAGCAAATATTTAATGGTCAAACATAGTACAGAAAAACAAAAAGCAAGAGGAAGTTACATGTACAAATACATATTCTGTCTCTCAAAAAGTATAAACATGTGATTAAAAAAAATATTTTGCCAAATGTGAAATACTGGCCTGAAATTCAAATATCAAAGCTAATGCTGAATGTAAATCAAAATAAAAAAATTGAAACCATCTGTATTTCAATATCTTTCCCTTGGAAGTAACAGAAGTTCTTAATGTTGTTAATAACTATAGTACTTTTAAAATTTCTGTAACATTGTAGAAACATTTAAAAGCTGACAAAATAGAACTTATTGTAAGAACACATGTTTAAAGCAACATTTCACAAAGTGTACTTCAGCTGGTAGATCTTGGGAGTACAGGATCTTAAAATATGAAAACATGTTTTTCTAAATCAAAAACAAATCTTTTGGTTAAGACTTTCAAGCTAAAATTAGAGGACTTTGTATTTTTTTGTGCTATTCAGTTTTTTATGTTTTGTTATGAACTGCTCAGTTTTGACAATATCGTCTGTAAAAACATAACTCCAACATTTCTTTATCAGAATCTTACCAATCTTCTTTGAACATTAACCATTACAAACCATGTAACCCCATAGAAAAATAACCTCTGTTTTCACAACAGGAAGCCAAAATCTGCTGCTAATATTCCCCAAAAAAGTGCAACTCAAACAGTATTAAAGGCAAAGGGAAATGTGTATGGTTGGTTGTTGTGTAGCGTCTTTTTTTAGACTGGACAAAACTTGGATTTAGCTATTTAAAGCATCTTGTAAAAAAATAAAACTCTTTTGAAAAAATAAAGTAACATAATGCTAAACCATCAGAAGATAAATTATTTGCTGTATGGCTTACTGCACTGAATATTGGCATGGCATAAATTCAAAAGTAAACTTAAAATAAATTAGAAACATGTCTGTGAACAACTTCAAAAGATGTCCATTTCAAAGTAATTACTGGAGAGGATGTTATCAAACTCAGTGCGGAATTCTGGGTAAGAACTGTAAGTGCAAGGCAGTTCAAGGGTAGGTCCGCAGGTGCGAGCAACAGGCCTTCTGTTGAGCCCAGTTTCAGCATTAAAGCTTCAGTATGTAGCTTTTTTTATGAACATATTTCTTCACTCTGTCACTACCTCCTGACAGACTGATGTTAGCCAGGTAATCTCTGAAAAAAAAAATAAAAAAAATATTGTCCCCTTGCTTCTCCAGGTGGTAAATAAGCATTTCTAAAAAGAAAAGGTGACCCACCATTTTCCAGCCAATAAAAACAGAGTTTGTAACCAGCCAATAAAAACAGAGCTTGAATTTGAATCAGCCAATAAAAACAGAGCTTGAATTTGAAATTTAACAGACCACAAGGGGGCAGAGCCATATATGGCTCTGAGGGGGAGGGATCAGAATGCTTTGCCTGTTGAAAATATTTCTAAGTGCTGCAGTTCTACAGAAACTGCATACTGAACCTTTAAAGCAAATGACAATTTTGTCAACACAGATGACGGAAGAGCCCGTGCAGAAACGCAAGATTTTTTCAGCTTTGGTTTCATCAGTGCTTTTTACATAACGTTGAAGGTAGTCAAAGGTTGTCTGTTCTCTCCGGGACAGCATCACATCTGTTGTTTCAAACAGTTGTAACACTCTTTTTCCTGTGGCCTTCTTTGTCTCATACAAAGACAACACACTTTTGTTGTCAGCAAGTTCCAGCTGTACACATGCCATGGGTGTGGAGAAGCAATCCACTATAAACTTTGGCTCTTGAAGAATTGCCTTATGAGCCATAGTTTCAATGGCCTGCTGCATGTTGTCACTGGAAGGCAGGAAGTGGGAACCCATCCTTGTGAAGAGGTCAAGCAGGTCCTCTTCATCACTTTCATCCATTGTGCCCTGAAGAGCTTTCTCAACAGCTGATCTCTCTACAAGAGGGAGGTAGTTCAGAAACGACGCCATCAAGACATCAACATCAACTGAGGCAATTCCATGGATGCAAGCTAAAATGAAAGCCTTTGATAGCCTTGCTGGAATGACACCATGGTCCAGGAATCCTTTCACCCAAATTTGTCCAACTGCTTGCCATTCTGCCTCAGAAAAGTCAGGTCTCAACCTAGGAACTCGTTCTGTTTCACCATCACACTGTTCCAGGAATTGCTCCCAAAATGCAGTGTAAACCTCCCTTGATACCCCAGCACCATCAATCGCTCTTTCATTTACAAACTCCATTTTTAAAGTCAAACTCATTGGGTTGTTTTTCATAAAAACAGCCAAAAGATCTTCAACAACCTTAATCCTGCGGATTGACACATGAAGATAGTTTGCTTGATTTCTGGAGTTACCAGCTGGAATCGACTGGGACAGTTGGCTGCTTGAACTTGGTTGCGAACCTTGGGGTGATGAATTCAAACCAGTGTCCTGAGCACAAGTTAAAAAAGCATAACAGCAATCTCAATTAATAACAGACACAAAAAACGATTTTCATTAACAGGTTGAATATCTGTTCATTAGTTCTGTCTTCATTACCCTGTCAGTAACAGAATTTGCAGAACTTCTCCCATGGAACACTTAAGTGTTATGTTTGACCCAATTTTTCTACTTCTATATGTATTTTTTATGTTTAATGACAATATTCATTCAAATCAACAGATGTACTAACTGCAAGTTCTTCAGAAATTGCTACCAAGTTGTTCATTACAGAAGATTAAATGAGTTCAGGGTTGTGATAAATACTTGTGTGCATTTTACCTGGGCAGTTTGCCCTGCCTCCTCATGACTGGTCTGCATTTCGGATGTGAACTGGCTGTTATCAGAAGACAACAGGAGCATGGAGCCATGGGCATGGGATCTGCTGAGGTCAGCGGTCTGAAAGACAAAGTTGTGTATGTATGTATGTATGTATACTGTATATATATATATATATATGACAGTAGAAAGTTATGTTTCATTATAGCAGACAACACAGCTGTTACAACTTTGATGACTCTTCATACTTCTACATTAACTTAGTTTTTTTTTAACAATTGAATGAAAATATATAACCAAAATATGTAAATTTTTCAATTCAGTTTCATTATAAGCTTCTATTTCATCACATTTTCACTGTAACATAGCACTTCTGTAAGTATCTAAACCACATTATGCATAAGAGTTCCTGGTCTTACCTGTGTGTCTTCTTCATTGTAGTCATAATTCACTGTTATAATGACAACCTCATCATCCTCATCTAATCTGCTCAGGTGTTCACCAGGAGTCCATATAACTGTGTCTGCTTCATCCACATCCAAGACAGATTCCGAAGGCTCCAGTTGTGTTGATTCAGAAGGAAGTGCATCTACCAAATCAACAACTTCAGAGCAGTGTTCAGGGCCATCGTTAGAAGAATGTAGGTGATTCCAAGCGTTCTCATCATCATTTAAATCAATGTCTTTTTGAATAAAGGATCCTTCACTGGCAGTTAAAGTTGAATGCATGTGACTCGATTGTTCTGGACTTTGTCTCGTCTCTTTCTCCCATCCTGTCAAATGGTTTTTAGGTGTTGATTGGATCTGGACATTGTGATTCTGTAAGAAAGAACAAAAAAGGAGTTAATTCTGCTGTGAAGTGGCAGCCATTTATGTTTTCAACTACTGAGTTGAAAGATCCATCTGTCCGTCCATCCGTCCTTCCCCTGCCAATCCAGGGTGGTGTCGCGGGGGCAGCCGTTCAAGTACACATGCCCAGACTTTCCTCTCCAAGGCCAAAAAACATAGCCCCCTCGGGTCTCAGAGGAGCTTGAAGCATTTCAGAGACATAATGTATTTGACCAAAGAAAATCCTTAAATAACTCCATCATATGACACATGTATATGTTTTTATAACAGTCTTTACAATATATGCAAAATCTGTTTTGATTTTTATTAACCCCTTCTGTTAACAGAACACAAGTATTTCAACAAAATTATTACTTTAAAGCTGCACTGGTAGAGTAATTTTTCCTCAAACTGTGGACAACCCCCCCCCCCCCCCAATCCAGGTGTTGACTGTAGACTCCAGAGAACACCTTTAGACTAAAGTTTTTTTTATATTAAATTTTTAAATCAATGTAAAGTCATATAATTTATATCCTATATTTCTTCACCTATACTAACCATAATCTGGTTTTAAATATATTTAAATAACATGAAACTTTATAATCATGGTTATAATTTACTTTATTTTGAAAAACCAACACTACCATTGCTAGGGACTCTGCTCCAGTAGCAACACAGTGTATGCCTGCAGCTGAATGAAGGACAGGAGCTGATTGGTTGCTTTGTGTCATGGTATCCACCCCGGCCCCGGCCACTACACACCTTGGGGTGTCTATGAGTGCACACCTATTTCCCCAGCTCCCCGGGCGCTTTCTATGGCTGCCCACTGCACCACCTGGTGGTGGTTGGGTTAAATGCAGAGACGAATTTCGTCTTGTATGGGAAACATACTGTACACAGATGACAAAAATGTGACATTTCTTTTTTTTTTTTTTTATCCCTGTTCGAAGTTCAAGCAGCTGTATTACCACAAGGAGGAGCCGGTGGAGTTTTATTTTTTCACAGAACATCTGTCTAATGTATTATTTGTCTAAATTTGTCAGAATATAGTGGCAATTTAAAGAAAAATGGAAATATATATATTTTGATAAAAGTTACCTAGTGCAGCTTTAAATTAAATCTTTTTACACATTGCCCAACAGTTCCAATAGTGTTGAATATTTCCACAAACCTGTTCAGTTATGTCACTGCCAGATGAATCGTCCACTTCATCAAGTATGAAATCATCTGACCCATGTGATCTGTTATCAGTGAACTGGAAACATCTTTCATTTAGGCTGACTGAAAAATCCTCAGAGGCAACCTTTTCTCCACAGTCACTGACTTCAGATGAGAACTGAGCTGTTGAAGGTGTTTCTTCCCTTGTGCAAATGTAAAACCTCAGCAGCTTCAGTTTGGTTTTTTCATAGAGATGGCCGACTGTCTCATCTAAAGGAATCCGCTTTCTTTTAAAGTCACAGACCTCAAAGATAAAATCTCCAAGTGCTCCTTTTGTAGAGTTTCCATCTGGGAAAAACAGCTCCTTTCCCATTTCTAGAATTTGTGAAACGGTTGTAGTTTTATCCACTGTTGCATGTCTTGTTCCACCACCATTTCTGGTTCTCACTTGATGATATTCATCCATGTCAAAATGAAGCCATCCAATTTCAATCTTTCGGGAGATCTTCCCTGCTGCCTTATTTCGGTCTCTTGCCATCTCTGTGCCTTGGTTTTTGAACAAACCTGATGTGCCACACAGGCCTCCTTTGGTTCTTGATTTCATTTTTCGGGTTCCAATTTTATTTCTTAAGCTCTGCAGAAGAGTCTCTTTATCTGTGGTGCATCTACTTTGCTGACAGAAAGACAGAACAGCTACTCTGTCACCGTATGAAGTTATATATTGTGCCATTTGTTCATCAGTCATGACAGATAGAACAGCCTTGTCCACCTGGAGATATAAAATATGAAAAAAATATTCAATATAAAACAAACTTTTCTATAGTTTTATGTCATAAAGCCATGTAAACATTTTTTGTGCAACTGTAAGGTTTCAATGCTACAGCTAAATATATGTTCTCTGTTGTAGTTTCAGTGAATGTTATACTTACTAAGATTTGTTTTGTTATTTAGCCCAGTTCAATAAAAAGGAAATTATTAAAACAGCTGGCAAAGGAACTTCAAAAAATGAGCTCGTCAGTGTTGTCTATCTTGTGTAAGTTATTTTACCAACTTTTCCTTGTTCATTTAGTATGATACAGTTATTGCACTGTGGCTGAATCATTATGAACACAGAATAATCCTCAACTGAATAAGTGGTCATGTGGGCTGACACCTAAGCAGTCAAGCCAGACATTACGTAACTCTCTTATTAACTTTGCACATACATTTTTAATAGAGAAGGGGTACCCTTGCAGGGGGAAATTTTAAGAGAAAATAAAGGCTTAAACAATGTATAATTATGAAATACTTGCTACTTTCACATACATGTACTACATAATTATTTTATATTTTACTGTAGATTTAGACTTCAACTAGCACGCAGGCAAAAGCATATTATCTGAATAAAATAACATTTGTGCAATTTCCTGTTTGTACAAAATAGTTATTACAATGATTAAATATAATTATAAAAATCATATTACTGTATATAGTATCATGTATTGTCCAATTCAACCTACTTTGTTATAATGTAGTGGTGCTGTCAAATTTCAAAGTATAAACTTGCTTGACAACGTAGTTCTTGGCTAACACTATCAAACTAACACTAGGGTGAAGCCCTCTCCTGATTCAGAAACCTCCACACTGTCAGGGTGCTCGTTTGCAACAGACGTTACGGTTATGCATATGTGAATTGCAGACACATGCTTATATGCAAACAAAACCTTTTTTATCGGTTGGTAATTTATTGATTCAGTGTCGCCTCTGTTGTAGCACGGCGGCGCATGGCAAAGTGCTGTTATTTTACTGACCAGCAGGTGGCAGTACCCTCTAAAACCTGTGCATATGTTGCAAGAAAGGTGTAGAAGAAGAAATCTACCGTAGAAGAAGAACTGTTTGAAATCACACAACAAAAACAAATAGCTTTCTGCTCGCGTGCTGAACTGTTGTCTTTATTTGCGGTTTTAATGCATGGAGTCAGCGGAGGAGAAAGCGATCACGTGACTTTTGGCGAAAAAACAAAACAAAAGTCCGACTCCAGATCAGGAATGAAGGAGAATTTATACATTTGTGTCACAAAACATTCCTCCATGCGTCGCGACTCCGTCTCCACGACCACAGCGGCGCAAACAGCTGCAGGCTCCGGCGTGAAGAGGGTGAAGGCTGTCGGTGGGGACCTGCCAACGCGCAGGGGTAGGGAGCGCGCACCCTCGCTGCCCGCGCTCTCCAGCTTGCGGACAAAAGCGCGACTAGACGAGAGGAAGTGCGAATATCGAACGTCCAACTTCAAACTAATTTCACTGCGGTCACCTGCTTACACATGTGATATGTGCGTAGCTGTAATGGCTGTGTTATAAACACCAGCACCCGGAAAGTGGGAGGTTTCTGGGGAGGGATTGACCGCGGTGAAACCAACTTGGTTTTTCACTAACTAAAGGCGTTTCATACGATCATGTTGCATACCTTATCTCTTTGCATGTGCATAATATCCTCATCTGGGACATCTCTAGTCCGCAGAAAATGATGCAAGTCGTCCTCCATGTCTCGCCCAAACACACTTCTGTCATGACGACCTGCAGAAAGAAACTGTTGAAGCACGGTCCTCCTGTTTCTCCGAAAACAAAACTATTTTCTCAGGATCCTGAGAAACTAAGTCGGGATCCTGAGATACTTTCTCAGGATCCCGAGAAAGTTTCTCAGGATCCCGAGAAACTAACTCGGGATCCCGAGTTAGTTTCTAGGGATCCCGAGAAACTAAGTCGGGATCCCGACTTAGTTTCTAGTGAATCTGTTTTGTTTTTTTTCTCCCCATGTCCCCTAGGGGGCTCCGTAAAAAGTTAAGTTTGTTAAATCGAATGATATATTTAAATCAATATGAGATTAGCTTGTGAATTTCAAAGGTGTTCTAATATGTTAAATAACAGCACATACAAATGTCATAAGTCACAAATGTTGCAACATGAGTCTACTTCAGAAAAATGTTTTTATTTCAATAGCAAAACTCATGTCATTTTAACTGACCAATATTCACAAAGATTGGTTATGGAGTTCATTGAATAAATTAAAAATATTCAACCTTATTGGGTAAATTTTTTTGTCTTCTTCCTGAACAATTAACATGTACAAATATGGTCTGTAACAGTATTAGTAATTTAATTTACTTTTGATTTACTTCAAATGATAAATACATGTATAATCATTTAAACTTAAAATATTTATATAAATATAGTTGATTGAATTACTTGTCGCTCAGGCCACTCTATTAAGAATTCTAATCTTTCATGGAGAACATGAATCATTCTAAAACAAATTCGAGACACAGTGGCTTTTGACACATTAAATCTATAGGCAAGGTCTTGAAGCTGCAGATTTAATCTGAGACGCATAAGTATCATAATAAATTGCTCAAATTTGGAGAGTGCTGACAGTGATGACATGCTGATGTAAGGTTCACAGAGCTGAAAAATTTGCATCAAAACTAAAAAGTTGGGCAGTCCCGTATAAAACTTTGTTTTCTCGTTGTTCTGGAAGGTTTCAGGAGTAAATTTAGTCACTGAGACTTTTTCCTTAAGGTCGCAGATCTCAGTTGTGTAGCCTTTCACTGCATCCTCCAGCTTTGTGAGGTCAACCATGCTTAGATCCGTCTGGCATTCTGCATCTGCAAATATTTAATTATTAAAAATTACGTTCAGAAATTCTATAAATAAATAAATAGTATTTTTATTTATTATTATTTTACCTTTGAATCGTTCATTTTCAGGGGCTGGTAAGCTTTCTTCACAGAGCTCATCTTCCAGACTGTTGGCCTCCTCTTCAGGGGCAGTGCAGAGAAGCTTCCGGGCCTTAGCTCTTTCCCCACGTCGGAGGGATGCTTCTGTTTGTGGCCTCTCGTTACTTCTTTGGTACCCCAGGTTAACAGTAGGGGCCCAGTCTTGGGAATGTACATCACCTGCTGCACTCGGACAACCTAAATATAAGACACCACTTTAAAGTAAAACACGTAAATGCCTTTCCTAGCACTAAGCTAACCGCTAACAACATTAGCATTCTAATCAGATTTTTTCTGGGAACAACCAAGTGTTGAACCACTACACAAGCTTACGAACGCCTGTCTTTCTAGTAACTGTCCAATAAAATATCTGAAAATATGATTTAAACGACACGATCCTTACCTGTTACAAAGTGGTCGCTGCAGACTCTCGCGTTGTCAGTTTCAGCACCTCCTGTTTTTAGCCGTAGGTGGTTAATCCACGTTTGTCGTCTTTTTTCTGTAATTTTTTTAAAATTAATCCCCTTGTGGCATACTACTTTCGGAACACGAAAATAACTTTTATCTATCTCTCGATTAGAGCGGTTGCAACAACCGTAAACGGCACAGAATTTAGGCATGTTGGCGCTGAATCAACAGAAGGAAACGGGTGCGTTTACTTCCTGACCCCCACCTACATTCTGAGACGTCACTGCTACGTCATCTGCAACCCAGCAATTGAAGAAAAACAATCATTTTTGACCAAAAAAATGTTAAAAATTGTACAATGACTTAAAATAGAAAACAAAAGACTCTGCCTCAACTATAGAGACTAGTATAATTATTTCAAAGTGTTTTCGGGTCAATAGGTCACATGACCTGGAATCTATTAATGAAAAACACTCATTTTTGACAAAAAAAGGTTAAAAATTGTACAATGAATTAAAATAGAAAACAAAAGACTGTACCTTGTAGTGGGCATGACCGTGTCCACTCTGATACACCTGTGTATTTTTGAACTTGTTCCAGAGATGGCCTTTACTGACCTCTCAGTAAAGCAAAGACATTTGCTACAAATTATTCCATTAGTTGTAATCTGAGAACATAGTCACCAAAAGAGACTATTTCTATCTTTGATTTTATTCTAATGTAATCAAAAGAATAACTTTTGTCATTTTCATGATATATGTTATATGCTGTTATTCTTTTAATATGGAGTATTACTGTGTTACTTGACCAAATGAAAGTGTCTACTCAAAATATCTATGACAAAGTTGAATAATGTGTCAAATTGACTTGCTCAGGAGTTGTTTTTGTTGAGTTCAGCTAAAACTCTCGTTAGCGTCGAGATGTCTCCTCTCTTTCAGACACTTTTCCAAAACATTCCTCTTTGTTATCTAAGCAGACTTGCTGTCAACCTTGAGTTTTCACTTCACGTTTTCACACTCCTCTTGGCCCACGGACCAATGAGGAAAGTGTGTTCTAATCTCAACATTTTTTGAGTAAAAGCGTTTGCTTCCGTGAACGCTTTAGAGTTTTGAAGGAACCGGTGAGTTCCTGTGAGGAAAGAGAGATGTGAACTTTCTCTTCAGAGTTTGAATGGACAGAGACCTGGAAGCTCTCTGCCTTGTCAACTGATTTAAGTTTGATCAAGAGCAAAGACCAACTTATCAGTGGAACTGATGGACGTCTCCATCCAGTTCACCGAGCAAAAGCTCTCTATGACTTTCTTGAGGAAAGCTTTATTTTGAAAACTAACCAGGACATGCCACGGTCTTTGACGAGGAAGGCAGGCGTCACGACACGCGAATCTATAAACACGCCGAGGTACAACTGGACTTCACGGACAGATGACCTGTGAGTCCAAGACTGCTTCTACAACTCTATCCACTGAGACGAACGTCCAAAGGTACAGAGTGCTGATGTTTTTGGATCGTGCTGTGAGGTCGAGCTGGTTCTCGTACGGAAGAGTGTCATTTCTGGTTAAAACTCAAAATAGATGACTCTAAACTCACCTCTCCCTATTCCTCTTAAATCTCTCCTTATTTCAATCTGGAAACTATATTTAAGCAAAGAGCCACAGACTAAGTATAATGACATCCTGTGTTTATGTCTGTTATGTTGCAATTTAAATGTGCTAACGTGTTAAATTGCAAGAAAGTGAAATCATGTCAATCAAGTGTAATCCCAGACAGCAAAAGTTATGTGGGCCGGATCTGGGCCAAATGTATGAAAACATTTGGCCCGCATTTGTAAAATGGATCCGGCCCGGTGTCTTTTTGTCCAACGGGCCAAAACTGGCCCGGATGTGGATTGCGGATCTGGATTGGATCTGGGCCGGAGGTGGGCCAGAAGTGCTACAAAACTACTGCATTCGGCCCAAATGCGGCCCAGATACAGAATCCTTGTTTAGTTTTTAGGCAAATTTGGGCCAGATGCGGCCCAGATGCGGCATCCTCATTTCATTTTTAGGCGGATTTGGCCCAGGTCCGGCCCAGTAGAGTAAGTCGAATCTCAAAACGCGGCCCAGATCTGGTTCAAACCCGCAATACAGATATGTACAACAGGTCTAAATAGAGCGCACACAAAATATCCACACAAGTTGTTTCTTAAAAACTGTTTATTCATGAGCAAAACGAATTAAAAAATGTTAAAAAGTTAAAATTGATAACATGATGACATAAGAACCTTAATAATAAAAGAAACTACAATTACCAGAGGTATGCATCATAAATACCATGATCTGCTTCTGTATGACAGTTTCAGTGTCCTTCAGTCATTTTAAGAGTCAGTCACAGCAGAGGAAAGCGACGTCCTCACTCATCTCAAAGTCAACTTTATTGTCAGAACTGCAATATGTACAGGACATACACAGGATTGAAATTGCGTTTCTCTCAGTCCCTCGGTGCAACAGTAACCATTTAAACACTAAAACACTGAAACATTTAATAAACATAAGCATAAAATAGTAAAAATGTAACACTGTCCTGAGTTTTTGCATAGTAGTATAAAAGTATGAAAATTTACACCAACACTAAAACTAAAACACTAAACATTAATGAACATAAGCATAAAATGAAATAATAAAAGTGTAATACTGTCCAGAGTTTTTGCATAGTAGTATAAAAAAGTATAAAAAGTATATCTGTAAAATAAACTGAAGGTTCTAGCATATGAGTTAATGTACACAGTATATGTATGAGGTACAGTGCTGGGCAGCGCTAACCCAAAAATTAGTTCCACTATTTCTAAAGCACTAATTAATTTATTTAGGTCCACAATTTCAAAAGCACTAATGTCTTATAAAAATTAGGGGAAGCTAATTCTAAACCGCTAATTCTAAAATGAAACACCATCAGACAAGAAGCAAGTTTTAAGTTGTTTGTATTGTACTATAGACTTAGGAAGGTATTTATAATAATATTATTTGTAATAATAATCATTTTCTTTGAGTATAACCAATGGACAGGAAGGTATTTATAATAATATTGTTTGTAATAATAATCATTTTCTTTGAGTATAACCAATAGACAGGAAGGTATTTATAATAATATTGTTTGTAATAATAATCATTTTCTTTGAGTATAACCAATAGACAGGAAGGTATTTATAATAATATTGTTTGTAATAATAATCATTTTCTTTGAGTATAACCAATAGACAGGAAGATGCTGGTGAAGATTCTTAGTCGTCCAGGACATGATGAAATCAAAAAAGGCGTTCAATACAGGATCAACTGGACTTTATTTGTTGCAGAAAACGTTTCGACTTCTGTCCAGAAGTCTTTTTCAATTCAAGTCAGTGACTTTATAGCACAAGGTTTTTCTGAGCTTAACCGGTTCAAATGGTCAAATCTGTTGGATTTAAAAAAAGTATTTCGCATTTGCCCTCTTCAAAATGGCGGCCGCAAACGGCGAAATACTTTTTTTTAAACAGCAGATTTGACCATTTGGACCGGTTAAGCTCAGAAAAACCTTTTGCTTTAAAGTCACTGACTTTATAGCACAAGGTTTTTCTGAGCTTAACCGGTNGCTTTTGGGCCGGCAACAGAAAATGACCGGTCTCCCCATTGTTTGTACCTTGAGCGAGGCACCTCCAGCAGGTGTTGACTGGCAGAGCGTAAATCTCTGCCGGGCTGATGGGCTTTCAAAAGTTCTGAGATGTACAGAGGAGCAAGTCCATTCAGAGCTTTGAAAACAAACAGGAGCAGCTTGAACTGTATCCTGAACTGAACCGGGAGCCAGTGTAGAGAGGACAGGACAGGAGTGATGTGTTCATATTTTCGTGTGTTGGTCAAAAAGCGCGCGGCAGAGTTCTGTACAAGCTGTAAACGGGAGATGGAGGATTGATTAATACCAACATACAAAGCATTACAATAATCAAGTCTGGAGGTCACAAAGGCATGGATGGCCTTCTCCAGATCACCACGGCTGAGAAATGACTTGACTTTAGAGAGCAGACGGAGCTGGAAAAAGCTGGTCTTGACAACAGAACTGATCTGTTTATCAAACTTTAAGTTGGAGTCAAGCTGCACTCCAAGATTTCTGACCACCGGGTTGAAGTGGGGGAGGGGAAAACCAACACTGGGACTGGGAAGGATGTTGCTGGTGTCACCAGGTGCACTAAATAAAATGCATTCAGTTTTATCTGTGTTTAGGTGGAGGAAGTTTTGAGAGAGCCAGTGCTTAATGTCATTTAAGCAGTTGACAAGAGTGTTTGAACTGAGTGAGGGGTTGGGAGTGACTGGCAGATAGATTTGTAAATCGTCTGCATACATGTGAAAAGACAGGTTATGACGTGCAATGATTGATCCTAATGGCAGCATGTAAAGAGAGAAGAGGACTGGCCCTAGAATAGATCCCTGTGGTACGCCAGAGGTCAGAGGGGTTGATGAAGAGGAGGACAGATCGCCTATCATGACAGAAAAAGTTCTCCCAGACAGGTAAGATTTGAACCATTCAAGCACAGCTCCCTGGAGGCCAACCTGCTGAGACAAGCGGTTGATTAGTACCTGATGGTCGACGGTGTCAAAAGCTGCTGAGAGGTCTAACATCACCAGCAGTGCAGGGTTTTTTGCATCCAGGGACAGAAGAATGTCATTCTGTACTTTGAGCAGTGCAGATTCAGTGCTGTGACGAGCTCGAAAACCTGACTGAAATTTTTCAAACAGGTTGTTGAGTTCTAGAAAAGATTGAAGTTGAATAAAAACAATCTTTTCTAGGACCTTTGATAGAAATGACAGATGTGAAACTGGTCTGAAATTAGAGAGAGCTGTAGGATCTAGGCCTGGTTTTTTGAGAAGAGGCCTGACCACAGCATGTTTGAAAGCAGATGGCACAAAACCTGAAGATAGACAGCTGTTAATAAATGACAAAACACAAGGACCAATTACATCAAAGGACTGTTTGAACATTTTAGAGGGAATGATGTCCAGAGAACAGTTAGTTGGTTTCATCTGCTGAACCACCTTGGTGAGGTGAGGGAGTGAAACCAGGTCAAATTGGTCAAAAACAGCTGTGGTTATTGCAGACGCACAAGACTGGATGGTGTTGGATGAACTGACAATGTTCTGCCTGATAGAGTCTATTTTGTTGACAAAATAGCTCTGAAAGTCATCGCAGGTAGACTGTGTGGCAGTTTTCAGAACATTGACAGATGGGTTGATGACAGACTGGAGTGTGTTGAAAAGCGTCCTCGGCCGGTTGGAGCTGGTGGAGATTAAATTGGAGAGGTACTGTGACTTGGCCTGTTTCACAGCATTATGATACTCACAGAGACAGTCTCTCAGTATTCCTTGAGATACATGAAGCCGGTCGCGCTTCCATATTCGTTCTGCTTTTCTGCAACGTTGTCGAAGAGCTCGCGTCGTTTCGTTGAGCCATGGTGAAGGTTTGTTCTTTGAAGATGCCTGTTTGAGAGGAGCGATGGAGTCCAAGATCGTTGTGCAGGTGTGATGGAAGGAGCTGATGAAGTCCTCAGGATGTAGAGATGGGTCCAGACTGACAGCAGAGCAAAATTCAGTGCTCTTAAAGGCATCAGTGAACTGACTTGGAGTTAATGGGGTGATACAGCGGGAGAAACGTGCTGGGAGAATAGCTTTCGGTGCAGGAGAGGTGAAAAATTCAAATAATATGGGAAAATGGTCTGAAATACAGGTGTCCAGGATCTCCACAGCAGGTATTTGAAGGCCGTGGGAGATAATTAAATCGAGTGTATGACCCTGACTGTGTGTGGCCCCCGAGACCGACTGTGACAGGTTGAAAGAGTCCAGGAGGTCCTGAAACTCACATCCAAGCTGATTACTTGGGCAGCAGGTGTGCACGTTGAAGTCTCCACAGAAAAGCCAAGAGTCAAACTTTGGCATTAGGTCAGCCAGTAGTTCAGAAAACTCACTGAGAAAGTTTTTGTTGTATTGAGGAGACCGATAAAAGAGGCCACACAGAATAGGTTTTGCAGATTCCAGCACAAAAATCATGCTTTCAAAACTGGAGTAATTTTTCTGAGGCAACAAACGGTACTTGAACGCCTCATTGAAAACTGCAGCCAGGCCCCCCCCTCTTCCAGATCCACGCGGAGCGCTCAGATAAGAGAAGCCAGGTGGGAGGAGTTCAGAGAAGCAGCTGTTGTCTCCAGCTTTCTGCCAGGTTTCCGTGATCAAAAACAGATCCAGACGATGAGTGGAGATCAAATCACTTAATATAAAAGTTTTATTTGTGATCGATCTTGCGTTAAACAGTGCTGACCGTACAGGAACACAGCCAGTTACGTCACTCTCAGCTCGAGCGAGCGGGCGGAGGTTCTGTTTAACGCAGCCTCGCTCCACAGCCCTCACGGGGGGACAAGATGGATACTGATCGCTGGCGTCATGATTGATAGCAACAAGGCATCTGTTGCGGCGGGCAAAGGAGCGACGTACATCAAAGACGCTGAATTCAGGAGGTAAGTCAGCCGTCGGCGTTTTGTGAGACGAGAGATACTTTTTAAACCTCACCAGTACGCCTGCCCTCGTTCCGCGTCTTCTGCGCCGCTTGTTGCGAGGCAGCGTGGTCGTGTTGCGTTGTAGGTAGGCAGGAATGGACGCCAAGAAAGGTGGAGGTGGAGGAGGCTTAAAATGTCCATATTTGCCAGTAGCCGGTGTGTTGATCAGCGAGTCTCTGAGACTTAGAAGAGTTGAGCGATCATAGACCAGGAGCGAGGATGCATCGTCGATGAAAAAAAGGCAGAACACGACCAACAGTAAAAAGTACAGGAGAGCATGTAGACGGCGTACCATCAGCAAAGGTGCCATCTTGAAATGTTATTAATGTTATAATATTTAAGCAAAGAGCCACAGCCTAAGTATAATGACATCCTGTATTTATGTCTGTTGTGTTGCAATTTAAATGTGCTAACGTGTTAAATTGCAAGAAAGTGAAATCATGTCAATCAAGTGTAATGGTGTTAATTTAGTTGATTTATTTTAAATAAATGGTAGTGTCTTTGACATACCAAACTAAGTCAACGTTCTCTGTCACTTAATGGCTTTATTTATTTATCCATCATAAAGATCACAGAAATATTGGGTAAACTGAAAAAAAAAGAATCCGTGAAATTACTATTCAATCTGAATAAGTAAATTAATTAAGGTAAAGAGGTCAGTATTAATATTGACCTCCTAAAATCCTTTACATCTGGGTGGCACCGTATGTGTTTAAAGACACAATATGGTGGTTACCCTCATGTTTCCTTCAGCCTCAACTATAGAGACTAGTATAATTATCTCAAAGTGTTTTTGGGTCAACAGGTCACATGACCTAGAAGCTATTGAAGAAAAAAATCTAATTTTTGACAAAAAAAGGTTAAAAATTGTACAATGACTTAAAATAGAAAACTAAAGACTGTGCCTCAACTATAGAGACTAGTATAATTATTTCAAAGTGTTTTTGGGTCAACAGGTCACATGACCTGTAAGCTATTGAAGAAAAACACTCATTTTTGACAAAACAAATTGATAAAAATTGTACAATGACTTAAAATAGAAAACAAAAAACTGTGCCTCAACTATAGAGACTAGTATAATTATTTCAAAGTGTTTTTGGGTCAACAGGTCACATGACCTAGAAGCTATTGAAGAAAAACACTCAAGTATTATGTAAGTATTATGTTCATTAAATGTTTAATGTTTTAGTTTTAGTTTTAGAGTCGGTGTAAATTTTCATACTCTTATACGACTATGCAAAAACTCAGGACAGTGTTAGTTTTTACTATTTTATGCTTATGTCTATTATTATATGTTTCAGTGTTTCAATGTTTAGATGTTTACTGTTGCACCGAGGGACTGAGAGAAACGCAATTTCGGTCCTGTGTATGTCCTGTACAGTACATATTGCAGATCTGACAATAAAGTTGACTTTGACTTTGACTTTGATTTTTGACCAAACAAATTGATAAAAATTGTACAATGACATAAAATAGAAAACAAAAGACTGTGCCTCATCTATAGAGACTAGTATAATTATTTCAAAGTGTTTTTGGGTCAATAGGTCACATGACCAGGAACCTATTGAAGAAAAACACTCATTTTTGACAAAAAAAAGGTTAAAAATTGTACAATGAATTAAAATAGAAAACAAAAGACTGTGCTTCAACTATAGAGACTAGTATAATTATTTCAAAGTGTTTTTGGGTCAACAGGTCACATGACCTGGAAGCTATTGAAGAAAAAAATCTAATTTTTGACAAAAAAAGGTTAAAAATTGTACAATGACTTAAAATAGAAAACAAAAGACTGTGCCTCAACTATAGAGACTAGTATAATTATTTCAAAGTGTTTTGGGTCAACAGGTCACATGACCTGGAAGCTATTGAAGAAAAAACACTAATTTTTGACAAAACAAATTGATAAAAATTGTACAATGACTTAAAATAGAAAACAAAAGACTGTGCCTCAACTATAGGGACTAGTATAATTATTTCAATGTGTTTTTGGGTCAACGGGTCACATGACCTGGACGCTATTGAAGAAAAACACTCGTTTTTGACCAAAAAAATGTTAAAAATTGTACAATGACTTAAAATAGAAAACAAAAGACTGTGCCTCAACTATAGAGACTAGTATAATTATTTCAAAGTGTTTTTGGGTCAACAGGTCACATGACCTGGAAGCTATTGAAGAAAAACACTCATTTTTGACAAAAAAAAATGTTAAAAATTGTACAATGACTTAAAATAGAAAACAAAAGACTGTACCTCAACTGTAGAGACTAGTATAATTATTTCAAAGTGTTTTCGGGTCAATAGGTCACATGACCTGGAATTTATTGAAGAAAATCACTCATTTTTGACAAAAAAATTGTTAAAAATTGTACAATGAATTAAAATAGAAAACAAAAGACTGTGCCTCAACTATAGAGACTAGTATAATTATTTCAAAGTGTTTTGGGGTCAACAGGTCACATGACCTGGAAGTTATTGAAGAAAAAAATCTAATTTTTGACAAAAAAAGGTTAAAAATTGTACAATGACTTAAAATAGAAAACAAAAGACTATGCCTCAACTATAGAGACTAGTATAATTATTTCAAAGTGTTTTGGGGTCAACAGGTCACATGACCTGTAAGCTATTGAAAAACACTCATTTTTGACAAAACAAACTGATAAAAATTGTACAATGACTTAAAATAGAAAACAAAAGACTGTGTCTCAACTATAGAGACTAGTATAATTATTTCAAAGTGTTTTTGGGTCAACAGGTCACATGACCTGGAAGCTATTGAAGAAAAACACTATTTTTTGACAATAAAAGGTTAAAAATTGTACAATGACTTAAAATAGAAAACAAAAGACTGTGTCTCAACTATAGAGACTAGTATAATTATTTCAAAGTGTTTTTGGGTCAACAAGTCACATGACCTGGAAGCTATTGAAGAAAAACACTCATTTTTGACGAAAAAAATGTTAAAAATTGTACAATGACTTAAAATAGAAAACAAAAACTGTGCCTCAACTATAGAGACTAGTTTAATTATTTCAAAGTGTTTTTGGGTCAACAGGTCACATGACTTGTAAGCTGTTACATCCCCATGGGGATGTCATTTCAGTCAGGTCAGAGGGATGAGGTGTTTAGTGGTGTTCAGTGGTGTTTTGGGAGGCTAATTGGCTGCAGCTGTGGGTTAATTGAAGTGCTGCAGGTGGGGTGGTTGTTTCTTCCCTTTATTAGGTCCAGTCTAAAGACGCCCAAGGGGTGAGAGATACAGCAGGAGAGGAGCTGAGATCTATACAGCAGCAGCAGAGCAGATGAAGGAGCAGCAGATGAAAAGCAGCTGACCAGATGAATCAGAAGCAGCAGCTGACGCAGAAGAGACTGAGAGCAGAGGTCCAAGCTGAAGAAGCTGAGAGAAGGAGTCATGGTCGAGTGTGAAGAAGCTTAATGCCTAATGTTGCCGTTTGATGTTGATAAGCCGAAGATGAAACTGTGAGAAGGAGAAGACCTGCTGTCATTCTGTTGCTGTGAGAAGAAGGAGAAGACCTGCTGTCATTCTGTTGCTGTGAGAATAATAATAATAATAATGAATTCCATTTATAATGCACTTTTCATTAATAAAAATCTCAAAGTGCTGAGAAGAAGGAGAAGACCTGCTGTTGTTCTGTTGTCCACCTGAAGCTGTTTTGTTTTCGACCTGGTGAGATCGATTGTCCAGTTCTCGCATTTTGTTTACATTAGGTTGGGTTTTTGTTTACTAGTCGGGCAATTTCTCCAGCTTCGACGGCTGCATCGCAGTTGGCCTGGGGGAAGTGTCTTTATATTTCTTTGAATCGACCCAACATGTCCGACTTTAATTTAATTACTTTGAGAGGGACACGGGGAAAGCTGAGGGTTTGGACTGACTTTTTTTCTGTTTGTTTTTAGGACTGCTGGAGGCGACGCAGCTGAGCCTAAAATAAACTTTTTCTTTTAACCCTTTTTTCTGGTCTCGTGTCCCTCAATTTGTTACTTGACCCCTCGGGGCGTAACATATGGGGGCTCGTCTCTAACTGTCCTAGTTTTTGAGCTGGTGGTTTTGTTGTTGGCTCGTTTGGGATCATTTTTCTTTGTGTGGTTTCGTTGTTGTTTTTGCTGCGTTCTGTGCGTTTTGGGCGTAGCTGTCACGCGTTAGGACGCACGTTATGTTTGGGGGGGTGGTGTTTGTTGTGCTGTGTTCAGGTGCTTGTGGGAAGTTACTGTGCTATTCAGTGGTTTGAGTTGCTGGCTTATGAGCTATTCTGACCTTCTTATTATGGAGTTCGATTTGGATAGTTTTTTGGATCAGCCTACTACAGACACTTTGGCTGCCTGCACAAAGGAGCAGTTATTGTGTGTAGCAGACCACTTTAAAATCACTATTGATAAACGCACTAAGAGAGAGACGATGGAAGGGGATTTGCTCTCAGAGTTAACTCGTATTGGGATCCTTCCTGCTGCAGTAGCTTCTAAAACTCCAGTAGGGGTTGGATCATATGCTGTAGATAAAGAGGTGCGTCTGAAGGAATTAGACTTAGAAATACGTCGGCTGGAGGCTGATGCCAGAATAGCTGAATCTGAAGCAGTTGTAAGGAAGGCAGAGATAGAGCAACAAACTGCTCTGAGGGAAAAGGAACTTCTGTTTGAGTAACGGAGAATAGAGTTGGATGCTCAGATACGTATGAAGGAATTAGAGAGGGGAGGTGCTCCTTCTCCACCTGCTCGTGAGTTTGATGTAAGTAGACATATTCAGCTTGTGCCACCGTTTAATGAGGATGATGTGGATACGTATTTTGTTTTGTTTGAGAAGGTTGCACGCTCGTTGAAATGGCCTGTAAATGTTTGGCCATTATTGTTGCAATGTGTGTTGAAAGGTAAAGCTCAGGATGCTTACGCGTCTCTTTTGGTGACAGACAGCAGAGACTTTGTGAAAGTGAAGGAAGCTATTATGCGGACATATGAGCTGGTGCCTGAAGCATATCGGCAAAAATTTAGGAACCTGAAAAAACAGTATAATCAGACTTATGCTGATTGTATTAGGGACAAGGAAACTCTGTTTAATCGATGGTGTGCTACAAACAATGTTTCGGATTTTCAGCAACTTAAACAGCTTATTTTGATGGAGGACTTTAAGTTTGGGTTGCCAGATAAGATTACTACGTATTTGAACGAGAAAAATGTTTCAGATGTGTCTAAGGCGGCGGTTCTCGTGGACGAGTACATGTTGACGCATAAATATAGTTTGGATCGTCCACATAATTTATTCAGGTTTGGCGGAGCAGATGGTCATGGGGAGGATAATAATAATAATAATTTGTCACATTTTGTCATCTGTGTATGTTTCCCATACTTGACAGACGAAATTGGTCTTCTGCCTTTAACCCAACCACCACCAGGTGGTGCAACGAGCAGCGTAGTCGCGCTCGGGGAGCTGGAGAATTAGATGTGTACTCATAGACACCCCAAGGTGTGTAGTGGCCGGGGCCGGGGCGCGAACCCGCGTCCTTCGGGTCCCAAGTCAAAAGCCCTGCCATTACACCATCTTGGCTAGCGCCAACGCTGTTTTTTTTGAAGACGTGCCTCGAGTGCCGGCTGTATGAGGTGCGGATATGAAGTCAGAGATCGTCTATTTTTATTGTAAGGATGTAGGACATATCGTGGCTAATTGTCCAGTACTGTACTGAGGGAGAGGGCACCTAAGCCCGTGGCTATGTTGTCCACTTTAGGGGTCAGTTCTCGGTCCCCTTCTGCTGATGTGTCATGCGAGGGTTTTGTTTTCAAACCTTTTGTTATGGATGGTTTTATTTCAGTGTCGCCCTCGAAGAGAAAAATCCCTGTTAAGATATTGTGGGACACGGCTGCCTCTCAGTCTCTTGTTTTAGATGGGATATTACCTTCGGATGCTCGGTCTGTAAAGGGCCCTGGCATTTCTGTCGAGGTTTTGACATGAAGGATGTTAGGGTGCCTGCGCGTTGTATCAGCGTCCAGTCTGAGATTTGGTCGGGTGATGCTGTAGTCGGGGTGCGTCGTAGTTTTCCCATGGCTGGGGTCTCCATGGTGATGGGGAATGACTTGGCTGGAGGCCGGTTTTTGGTGACCCCGGATGTTATACCCGTGTTTTCCGCGCAGGTACCTGCTCCATCACGTACCCGTCCTCGTCGTGCGCAGGTACGCGTTGACGGGAGTGGTGGGAGGAGATGATTTGTGAT
>JBBPBX010052236.1:0-24283 GCA_038048925.1 Garcialebias charrua
ATATATATATACCGTATTTTCCGGTGTATAGGTCGCACCTTTTTATGGTTTTTTCAAGGCCTGCGACCTATACTCAGGTGCGACCTATATATGGCTTGTTATCACTTTCGGTGAAACAAATTTTTAAATCCAGCTCATTTCACAATTACGTTCATTTATTAAGGAAAAGTTCAGCTCAGACATATATTTGCTATAATTTTTATCAAACAAATAATTGTTTTTAAGTGTTAATCTTCTTAAAAGCCTTGCTGTGCGCTCCTGTGGCAGACATTTGCAGCAGAGCTAAATGTAGGTGCGACCTATACACCAGTGCGACCTATCTAGGGATTTTTCCAATCTATTAGTGATAATTGGACAATGCGACCTATACACAGGTGCGACCTATACACCAGAAAATACTGTATTTATTTGTTGTTGTTTGTTTGTTTGTCTTTTTAAGCACATGACAAATTAAAGGACCACAATGTTTAATAGACTGGAACTTAATGAAAGGTAGTTAGCCTGATGATGGTAACATCGTCCCAATATTCAGGCAGGAGTGGCAGGATTCCTCCTGCTGAGGAATAGAAGCTGGCTGAAGAAAGTACTGGGAAATGACAGGAAACCAAACTCAACACAAAAGAAAATACAGATCACTGATAAATAAATAAAAATACTTAAAATGACAACATAAAAAATGGAGAAACACATATTGTAACTAATCAATGTTTCATTCCAGATGTATTGGACACACAATTGGAGAAAAAAAAAATTGAAGATTGTTGCCACACAGGAAACAAACAAAAAAAAGTCTTTTTGTTTAACAGATATGGTGTGGTAGTAGCTGAGAGTCAGTCACAACAAATACTAAAATCAAAACATCTCTTCTTTTGTCTTTTCTTCAAATGACCATCGGCTAACGTTATGGTATGGGAGAAGGCTATTTACATCCCTCTTGGGAACGCTTCAAATTTAATGTTATCATCTGTAAAACTAATAAACTTTTTACCTGACATGTTGTTTTTCTACTTTAGATTAGCAAAAATAAGAATGAACCTGAGACAGTAGATTTTTTTAGATCAGTCATCTAATTCTGCATGCATCAAACAGTCCCTCAGTACTTTTTCATTGCTTCTCAATTAAATTCTGCATCTAACCATTTCTAACATTTCACAAAACAATAGCATCCCCATAGTCCTTTTATCTTAAGTAGGTTTTAACGAAAACCTGGCAAGGAAAAACACTAAAGGTTGTTCTATATTCTTACTGCTAATGTTCAGACAGTCCTTTCTGCAATGTGGTTTATAAAAAATACAAGCTGTATTATTTATTAAAATCAAATCAGATGGTGACGCAGAATGTTTCAGGCTTTTAGTGTGCCAGACTGTCCTCTCTGGGGGGAAAGAACTGTTAATGAATTTCTCAGATATAATCCTTAAAATGCCAATTAATCTCTAACTGTGTCTGTTCAGAGCAGCCTCTGCTTGTTTACTGCCACCATGGCCTTGGTTTGCCAATCCAAGCTCATTATTATGCTGCACAATTAGGCTGCAAGATTATTAAGTTAACATTGTACACATACCAACGATGCTCACATGGTTTTCTTTAACTCGTAATACATTTATTTTACCATTTTAGGAGCCATTTTACTGTATGGTCTTGACTGTGTTTTAGGTAAAGACTGATTAGTTAGCAATTAAACACATTTTATGGATTTTCCCTTCTCCTGGTTACGTTTTTGTTTTAAATTGTTTGATATATTTTGCATACTATTGCTGACAGACAAGAACATAAACAGCATTAAAAGCATCCCACTACTTTTGAGTTTAGCGTTGGTAAAAGATTTGGAAAATAACAAAAAGTTCTGTAGCAAATCACTTTGGAGTTCGATTGTTTTTGACAAATGTAATTTACCTACCGTGCATAATTTCAAAATCAGAGCAAAGGAACCATATAAAAAGGTGTCACATTTGTTTTGTGGAGGTACAGAAAGGGATGACAGCCTCAGCAAAAGCTGAAGGAAACAATGAATTTTAACACTGACAGCTTGTTTAGTGTGCGGATGTGCTCTAATCCATCTGCTTGCAGTTTGTGTTTCTTTCTTTTTTTTCGCTGTGTGCTACATTTTCAGTTGTAAACCTGTGTCGTTTTCCTTCAGCTCACGTTCTGTTGTTCTACATTCCCAGGTACCTGAATGGAAGTCACGTGCTGCAGCTCGGAGGAGTCAACGAGAACATATCGTATGAATACCCTCAGCTGCAACACAAGCACTACACTGGATGCATAAGGAACCTGCTTGTGGACAGCAAGGTAAAGTAGGAGGCAAGCTGAGTTCAATGCATCCCCATGGCTGAGTGAATAGATTGCTACATTGTAGCCCTTTTATTTTTTACCTGTTTGGATGACAGGCCCCACAGGAGATGGAGGACTCTACTTTAATAAGAATGTAAATGTGACCTCAAGGCTGAGCAGGGAAACCCGATGAATGCTGATGCTCTTTGCTCATCTTCTTTCCCTGCTTCTGGTCAGATTTACTCCGACTGTCTCTGGTTGTTTATCTTTTAGTAAAAATACCCTGACATACAAAAAACAGAAGCGCCCGTGAGGATTCAGAATATTATCTTAAAATGTGTCACATTATGATCGCCCACCGCCGAAGGCAGAGATGGTAATTATTTTCTCATCTGTGTAAATGTTTGTTCATTTGTCATGGACTTCTGCAGCTAATTAACATTTGGAGTTGATAAGATTCAAAATGGACGCCATAGCAAAGCAACTCTGGCAAACAAAAAAGAGGTTATAACTCCTGTCACATACTAACAGCAGTGTTAACAGACAGTATGGCATCTGTTATTTTTTTGTTTGTTTGTTTTTTTACTTTGGCTTTAATTAATACAGACAACTCCATTTGTAGGGAAATTGTCCCAAAAACCAATGGACAGATTTGAATGAAATTCTCTTAAAGATTTCGCTGGTTGTGCATCTACACCTGATAAATGTTTGTGGAGACAACCCAGTTTAATATGACTGTCACAGTAAAGTGGCCTTAGGAACCACAAAAAATGGCTGTAACTTACTATGTTTTACAGATATTGAGCTGACATAATGTGGTAGTAGCCGAGTGTCATTCATAACACATACTCTGAGAGCTTCAAGTTGCACAAGATTTTCTTTGAAACTCTTGGCATCAACTCTGTGTGTCTTTTACCAAAATATCTCATGAATCACTGGAGTGATTTTAATTAAACTCTCAGAATATAATTAATTAGATGTAATTAATGGATACATTCAGAACTGATTAGATGTCAGTCATCCTGATTCAAGATGGCGGCCTTAGAAATTCAGTGTTATCAAACACATTAATAGCCATAACTCAGTCTTTATTTATTTTTTTATTTTTTTTTAATAGTGAGCTGTGGTTGTGGTAGCTCGGTGGTCAGTGTTGTGGTTTTGTCATCCTGAGGTTGCAAGTTCGAGCCCAGATTGTGTCAGGAAGAGCATTGGGCGTAAAACAATTGCCAAATATTTCATGTGTTTCCTCGCTGTGGCAACCTCTGAAGAAGGGAGTGGCTGAAAAAAACTTACTTTTTAAGATAATAAGCTAAAATATTGCGTTGTAATAGCTGAGAGTCATCCCAACACATCCTCCGAGCGCTACACATTAAGCAAGGCCCATGCTTAAAACTTTGGCCATAACTGTTACAGTCAATTAACTGGCTGTATGAAAAACATCTTATGAATGATGTGATGGATTTTATTCAAACGCTCATTTTCAACCAATTGACTTTTGAGGTCAGCCAGAGCAACTAATTGACCTCTGCCAATACAACAATGGTCATTATTTAGTCAAATTTACAGAAAAACAGCTGTTTGTGTGGTTTTATGTGGGACTCATACTCATCACATGCTCTAAGCTATAACACATCTCATTACCTCATGAAATTGTGCATAACGTTGTTAAGAAGGTTTGGCCAAACCTGCAGAGCTCTGTCATTTCTCATAAAAAGAAGGTCTTAGTTTAAAGATTTGACATTAAAGACAATGGCTAATATGCATTCTTTCAAGAAATGCTAGGTATTTATTATAGCTATAATTAACTAACGCATGCTTAGGTAAGCTAATTTAGTATTTGGCTAGTGGAGTTTGTTTAATTTTTGTCATTAGCACTGCAGCATTTTAAAATGTGATTAATCTATTTCAAATTATCATCAATTTCAGAGTGAAAAGTCATATCAGTTTTAAATGCTGTTTACCAAAAAAAGTGCATTTTATTTTAAAATAGAGGTGTAAATTAGCCAAATTGAGTTAAAAAAGCAGAATCGTATTTGTGTAAATGTGATGGTTTTTTTTTTTTAGCATATAAAATTAGCTTCTCCTGCAGGTGTCTGTCCTCACTGTGAGATTTCAGTGCATTTATTTTGCTGCTTGGAAATCCATCACTTCAGTTCCCTACAGTTGACAGTTGATTGAAAAACATATTGTGACGTTTTTTTTTTTTTTCATGTATTGATTCATTTCAGTTCATTTTTATGTGATATTTTTGAGTTTGTCAGCCCATGCTACAGTTAGGTCACACATTAAAGAAGAAAAAGCTGACTCCTTGACCCTACAGCACCAACAGGGACACAATCCAATGCATCTGTTATCATATTCATGATTTCAGTTCACTTGACGTCTCCGCAAATCAATATCAACTTGTTGTGAGTGAAAAAGTTCCTGTCGTGAACATTTGATAGCTTGAATAAAGACTCTCTCTCTCTGGCCTAGATGGTTTTAGTGGGGGAAATTATGCAAATAATACTATACATGTACTACCCTGATGCATGCTCAATAATCCAGGTAGAAAAATCTAAAAAAGCTAAGTCTGGTCCTCTGGACATTCATAAAGCAAAACAAAACAAAGCAAAAAAATTGTAGAAACATTTCGTCTTTCGTCCGAAAGACTTCCTCAGTCTGAGGAGCTGTGTTCAGCTCAGTCTTATAAATAGCACCCTCTCACAGTGTTACACAACCAGTTGGCTGATGACAGCCAAACCAGCTGCTCACATGATCAAGGAGGACCATCAGCCTAAAGATGGATCATTAGCACCCTGATGGTTGTTTGCTATTCACAGAGGGCTGAGTGATACTAGCAATAACAGCATTGTAAGAGGGGGACAGTTGAACCCGGAGGCCTCCACCCCTGTTTAATGATGGACGGTTTCTTTTCACAAAGATGGCCTCCTTTACTCCTCTCTCAAACCATTGTTCCTCTCTATCAAGGATGTGAACCTACTTCACATATAGGGAGCAATATTATAGGCAGAAACATGGGTGTACTATGGGGTCTCCAGTTTCTCCTATTGTTGCCAACCTGTACATGGAGGAGGTAGAAAAGAGAGCCTTGACGTCATTTTCAGGGAGACCACCAAGTCATTGGTTCAGGTATGTTGACGACACCTGGGTTAAAATTAAATCTCAGGAAGTCGAACAACTTGAGCCGGAAAAGGGTAGCATGCCCTCTCCGGGTCGGGGATGAGGTCCTGCCCCAAGTGGAGGAGTTTAAGTATCTCGGGGTCTTGTTCACGAATGAGGGAAAACTGGAGCGTGAGATCGATAGGCGGATAGGTGCAGCATCCGCAGTGAAGCGGGCGCTGTACCGGTCTGTCGTGGTGAAGAGAGAGCTGAGTCGAAAGGCAAAGCTCTCAATTTACCGATCGATCTACGTTCCCACCCTCATCTATGGTCATGAGCTTTGGGTTGTGACCGAAAGAACGAGATCTCGGATACAAGCGGCTGAAATGAGTTTTCTCCGCAGGGTGTCTGGACTCTCCCTTAGAGATAGGGTGAGAAGCTCAGTCATCCGGGAGGGACTCGGAGTAGAGCCGCTGCTTCTCCACATCGAGAGGAGCCAGTTGAGGTGGCTCGGGCATCTGGTTAGGATGCCTCCTGGACGCCTCCCTGGTGAGGTGTTCCGGGCATGTCCCACCGGGAGGAGACCCAGAGGAAGACCCAGGACACGCTGGAGGGACTATGTTTCTCGGCTGGCCTGGGAACGCCTTGGGATTCCCCCAGAGGAGCTGCTCCAAGTGGCTGGGGAGAGGGAAGTCTGGGCCTCCCTACTTAGGCTGCTACCCCCGCGACCCGACCCCGGATAAGCGGACGAAAATGGATGGATGGATGGAACAACATTTCACTGATCACATCAACTCTGTGGATAAATATATCAAGTTCACACGAGAAGATGTAAGAAATGGCAGGTTGGCTTTCTTGGACTGTGAGGTCTCAGTTTCTGATAGAGGAAATTTGCAAACTGAGGTGTACCGCAAACCCACCCACACAGACCAGTATTTACAGTTTGACTCCCATCACCCTCTGGAGCACAAGTTAGGAGTCATCAGGACTCTGTATCACAGAGCAGACAGCGTCCCCACTAACTCAGCAGCCAGACAGAAGGAGAAATCACACACAAAACAGGCTCTAGAGAAATGTGGATATCCTAACTGGGCCTTCCTGAAAGCAGAGAAGAAACCCAAACAGGACTCCAGCCAACCATCAGGTGAAAAGAAGGAACCCAGACCCAGACCAGTGGTCATTCCGTATGTTGCGGGAGTTTCAGAGACATTGAGACGTTTATTTTCTAAACACAACGTCCCAGTGGCTTTTAAACCCCAAAATACATTACGGCAAAGACTGGTTCATCCCAAAGATCCAGTCCCCCGGCACAAACAGAGTAATATTGTGTATGCTGTTCAGTGTCAGGAGGGCTGTGATCAGTCTTATATCGGGGAAACTAAACAGCCACTGGCCAAAAGGATGGCCCAGCACAGAAGATCAACATCATCAGGTCAGGACTCTGCAGTCTACACTCATCTCCAGGCCAGCGGTCACTCTTTCAGGGATGAAGATGTTCACATCCTTGATAGAGAGGAACGATGGTTTGAGAGAGGAGTAAAGGAGTGTCAGGACTGAGTTTTTGAGTTTCACTACTAAACCGAACACTGAAAAAGTTATAACAATTTTATTGAGAAACAGGAAGCTGGAATGAGTCTTGCTCGTCACCGGTAACTTGAGTTCTGCACAAGAGATTTTAATATTAGTGACAGGACTTGAACAGGTAGATGTTTTTATCTTTAATAAAAACACTAACTGTAACATTTCTAGGCTATGCAACTAACTGCGGCTACAAGAGCAGCATCAGAAGATGGTTATTTTAAGGAGCCTGTGGTGTGAATGAGGACAGGAGACAATAAGAAAGTTAATTCTCAATAGTCCAGGTATCAAATCCGCTCATTCTCAATCAGTTCATCTGGACAGTTTCTTTTTAGCAGAAACGTTTCACCCTCACTCCAGAGGGCTTCCTCAGTCAGAGTAGTCCAAAGCACACTGAAGTTAACCCACCAAGTAAGCAACTTATGTGGACCAACCAGTTTGCTGTAGCCAAGAGACAATGGTTTTAGTTTAGGTGTATATATTAGTGATTTAAAAGAGAAAATAAACAGACAATTACAAATACACAATGAGACACAAATGTCCTCTGAATTAATCAGATTCCAAGATCATAAAGTTCTGGTCCTTTTCCTAGCTCGCCATCCTTAGATCCAAAGAGGATCTGATCCATCAAGGAAGAGAAAACAATGGAGAGAAAAAAACCGACCTGAAAGGCCAGAAAACCCATTAAGTATTTTATCAAAAACAATCAGGTACAAAGCATATAAAAAATTAAATATTAAATGCAAATGCAATTATTAAATTCCTAATGATTAAACTAATCAACCATTCCAAACATTTCAATCAGGTAAAGTTAACCATAATTTAAATAAAGTAAAAACAAAAGAACATCAATCATATTTCAACTAATCAAGTTAAGGTTAAAATTGAAAAGTTGAATCAAAGTGCACTTTCAAAATATCAATCAAGAAAACAAAATAAATTGTCAATAAATATACTGCGCAGTATCAACTTAAATGTACATTCCATTTTGATCATGTCCATACTAAAGTGTCAGAGCTCACACAAAATCAGAAATCAGGTTACCTTCTGGAAGAGAGTGGAGCATACTAAACCATAATCAGCTGTTGCAATCCTGGTGATGGTCCAGGTAACAAGTCAAAGTCAAAGTCAAAGTCAACTTTATTGTCAGATCTGCAATATGTACTGTACAGGACATACACAGGACCGAAATTGCGTTTCTCTCAGTCCCTCGGTGCAACAGTAAACATCTAAACATTGAAACACTGAAACATATAATAATAGACATAAGCATAAAATAGTAAAACTAACACTGTCCTGAGTTTTTGCATAGTGGTATAAGAGTATGAAAATTTACACCAACTCTAAAACTAAAACTAAAACATTAAACATTTAATGAACATAATACTGTCCTGAGTTTTTGCATACTAGTATAAAAAAGAGTATAAAAAGTATAACTAAAATAAACTAAAGGTTTCTAGCATTGACATTTGCAAAGTGGCAAAGCAGCGTATGAGTTAATGTACACAGTATATGTATGAGGTAGTAGTTGATGTTGTTATAGAGGCAAAAAGTGGCATATGCAGTAAGGCACATTGGGCATCCCTAAATAAGACCGTTCAGAGCACACTGTATATGTATCAGCAGTGGTGTAGATATTAGAGTAGTGTAAATGTAAACAGTAGTAATTAAATGTAAGCAGTAGTAATAAAAGTAAACAGTATTAATAAATGTAAACAGAGAATGTAAACAGTATTATGACTATAGGCAGTGATGTAATACAAACATTAGTGCAAGTATGAGAAGTAGTGCAAACTGTATGAGCACATGACCGAGAGTTTAGTGAATAACCCGTTTGATGACACAGAGTCCAGTGTTAAAATCTTTGTGTTGTGTGGTAATGTGTGAGAAAGTTTTAGTGTTAAGGCAGTTCAAATGGGAGGGGGGCAGAGCAGGCAGAGTGTTTAGCATCCTGACTGCCTGATGAACAGAGCTCTCTCAGTCTGCTGGTTCGAGCCTGGAGACTCCTCAGTCTCCTCCCTGATGGCAGCAGTCTGAAGCAGCTGTGACAAACACCAAAAATTCTAATAAAACAATGTTCCAATAAGCAATCAAGCAGACATTTCATGCTAAAACAATAGTGCTTTCAGATGACAAACTCACCAATTAATCAAATCAGTGGATGCAAAGATTTGTATGACTTTGCCATGAAGACTCCAAACAGCCAGCCACAATCACAGTGAACAGGTGATGCAGTTCAACAGTGCACTGGAGGAGGCGGGGCTTTAAATAAGTTGGCAGAGTTTGGGGCAACACAGGAAGTGGGCCCGCCAAAATAAAAGACTTGACTAATTAAGGGTTACTTTTTAGGCTGTTTTTGATCAGAAGGGAATTCCTTGATGACGTGAGCCGGTGGTGACGTAGTCCAGTTTTACTTCCTTGTTTACGTTGGTGCTTCGTGTGGACTTTCACACAAAGGGGGTTTTCCTTGGTTCGAAGTGAGGTCATACACAGGTTGGCAGAGAGGCGAATAATGTTGGAAGAGGCAGGCTTATCTCGTGGTCGTGAAAGGCAGTCTTGGGTTCGTTTCCGTGAGGCAGATGGCTGAACAGGTCCAACAAGGGGAGAGGCAGGAGGGCGAAGTCCAGTAGCGTGTGCAGAAGTCAAAACCAGAGAAGCAGAGTCCAAAACAGTACCAATGGGGGCTGAGGCGAGAGACGCAAGACCAAAAAACCAAAACAGAGTCGTAGCAAGCAAGATAGGACAAGACATGGGCGCTGGATAACTACTAGGCAAAACTGTTCCTAAATCTGGCAAGGAATGACTGTGGACGTGGAGCTTAAATACAGGAACAAACAGGTGAGTGCAATGATCGTTAATGAGGCATTGGGCATGAGGGCGGAGGGAACAATGATGTGTTTGCTGTGAACATGACATGATAAACCAAGAATATAACATAACTATGGCAGACAGAACGTGGATCATGACAAGGAGGCCATCTTTGTGAAAAGAAACCGTCCATCAGGGGTGGAGGCCTCCGGGTTCAACTGTCCCCCTCTTACAATGCTGTTATTGCTAGTATCACTCAGCCCTCTGTGAATAGCAAAACAACCATCAGGGTGCTAACGATCCATCTTTAGGCTGATAGTCCTCCTTGATCATGTGAGCAGCTGGTTTCGGCTTTCATCAGCCAACTGGTTGTGTAACACTGTGAGAGGGTGCTATTTATAAGACTAAGCTGAACACAGCACCTCAGACTGAGGAAGTCTTTCGGACAAAAGACGAAACGTTTCTACAAATTTTTTTGCTTTGTTTTGTTTTGTTTTGTTTTTTGAATGTCCAGAGGACCAGACTTAGTTTTTTTAGAATACTATAGTGCTTTTACTATTTTTACTCAGGATACAGATCTCATGGTAGATTTGGAATTTCATTGAAATATGTGCAAACTCAGACAATATTTAAATGCCTCAAATGATCTGTTAGTGTAGTCTCTGTTGCGAATGACCGCCAGCTAAAACCATACAAATGTGTAGCTGTAGCAGCCATCTTGAATTGGTCTAACAAGGTTGAGTCAGATCCTCTGGACAGATTTGTCTTTGTTGATCCATTTCATATTTAATCCAAAGGAAAGATTCAATCCAGAGGACCTGACTCAACCTTATTAGATGTATCTACCTGGATTAATGAACATGCATCAGGATATCTTGAATTGGATTTACTCCAAAATTGAGTCAGTTCTAGATGCACGTCCAATTATTGCTTTATCATAAGAAATATTGCCAACAGGAGAACATGGCCACTTCTGCATTTCATACTGGTGGAAAATGCAAAACTGAATGTGCTTTGCACTGGTCACAAACCAGAAGAAAGCAGGTAGCAGATTTAATACAGAAATAAAAGTGGAGCTTTAATCAATAAAGAAAAGACGCAGTCTGCATCAAACTTACTACACAGCAATTAAACCCCCAAAATGCATCAGTTTAATCTGCCAGACCTATAATAAACTATTAAAAAGATTAAACAGTATTAATGTACACACAAACACACAAAAACAGGTTTGTTCCTAAGTTTCAATCAGACAACTGCACTGACAGAATCCATTCCCTGATGCTTTTACCATAAATCTAATCCAAACTTTTTCAGCAATTAGACAGGTCCAGGATGATTAAGAAAGTTTTTCAACCTCTAACCAAAATATAAATCAAACCAGGGCCCTAAACATTTTTTTAAACTAAAAAAACTAAAACACTTCAGAGGTTGCAGTTTTGCGTCCAGCTTTAGAGGAAGTCATGCGTTGACATCCTGTCAGGTGTTGGACCCGTTCCTGACAGAAAACCAAAAGTAAACACACAAACGCTTCAATGAGTTTTTGAAAAAAGTAGTATTTTTTTCTCACGGCTAAATGATCCTTATAACCTTTCCTTGATGAGCAGCATTAATTTCTTGTCTGAGACAGGAGATTTTTTCACCTCGGTGTGGTGTAAATGCATGACTGAATGGTCTAAAACCAGCAAACTGCCCAAACCTTTGCTTTCAGAGATCTTCACCTTTACGGATGATGATCAAGTGCATTTGATTAGCATGAACAGATTGCTTAATTAAACTCTTAATTTCAGAAGAAGGAATGAGTTGTTCACACTGCTCTAACATTTAATTTAATGTTGCTGTGAAGTTTTATCTTCCAATTTTAAAAACCTGCTCAGTAGAAGATGATTTTTATCATCCCCTGTTGTCGAGGATGAAAGGTGAAAATGTTTTTAACTTTGCGTGTGTGTGTGTGTGTGTGCGTGCGTGCGTGTGTTCACTTGTCTGTAGCATTAGCAACACATCTCATCAAGCAGAGGACAGATTCTAATGAATTGTAGATTAGTAAATTTGAATTTGTAAGAAAACGATTAGATTCAGATATTCAGCTGAGAAACTTCTGGTGTCAACCCAAGATGGCTGCCACAGTAAACTCATTTTGGAAGACACAAAAATGACTATAACTCAGTCAAGTTTACAAATATTGAATACAATTTTGTTGTAGTAATATGCACATTATATTGTACTTTGAGAAGGATTTGCAGCATGTACTGACCAGGATGGCTTTAGCTGCCATTTGTCGACATGCTTTTACAAATATTATACAAACATTTTAAAATTCCAGGTCTAATGAGGTTATAGTACAAGTTGTTCCATTTCTTGCTTATTTTACTTATTTTGCCCCATTTTCAGTACAAATAATAGGACAAAGTTCTTTTTCAGTTCACTTTCATGTTTTTTTTACAATCATTACCTAGAACAGCGAGAAGAGCAACAACCACTCAATTTCCTTCCTTTCCTGTGTTTGTTAATACATTTTTTCTTGTACATTTTTTCTCCCGTTCCCCCTTTTTTTCTTTTTTCCATCTAGCTGTATGACCTTGGTTCCCCTGCTGAATCCTCCAACACTTTGCTGGGCTGCAGTCTTATTGACAACCACTGCACCGACATGGAGCAGCTTTCCTCTTGTAGCAAAAGGGGCAGCTGTCACGGGGAGAGGGGCTCTTTCAGCTGCCTGTGTGAAAAAGGCTTTACGGGCCCGCAGTGCAATCAATGTAAGTATGTAGAGGTGCTTTTCAATGACCAAGATGTTTTTGACCTGTTTTTCAACCAAGCCTTACAAGGTGCAGAGACCAAGTGGAAAATGTATTGGTGTGGGAAGATAACCTCGCCTTGCATAAAGTGGTTCTGCACAGTCTTGCACATACTGCTTGTGATTCCCTCATGTATCTTCCATGTGACAGCTGAAATAATTGAAACACGCCTTTTTTGTGTTTTTGATTGGCAAGTGGCTCCGGAGTTTTCCTTCGACGGTCGGAGCCACGTTCAGCTCCAGCTCGAGTGGTCTCTGCCTGCACGGAACACCAGAGTCCAGATTGGGGTTCGGACACGTGCCGGAGCGGGTGTCATCCTCAGCTTGCTGTCCCAGGAGCAGAGCGAATACCTACGCTTAGAGGTGAGTCATGGCCGGTCACTCGCCTCCACCTTTCCAGCTGTGAGTGTCTTGTTTGTGAGCCTTAGAACGATGCTTAGGCCTTGCAGATGATTGCTGGAGATGCCTGTCAAGCTGAGAGTGAGTAATATCAGGGTTGAAGGCATATGGGTGGATGCTGAGGGGGCTGGTGAGTGGCATATGTACCGTATGTACTTAACAGGCTCTTTCAGTGGATTGCAGAATGCTGTCTTTTGCAAGGATTTGATTATTAAAAATAGTCCATCTTTATTTTTACGGTTATATCTGTTTCTTGTTAATGTTTCAAACCCAGTTTATTGTAGGATAGTGAGTTAGCATCGTAGTATGTGGAAGGTCAAACCCCCTTCTTGACGCTTGAAGCTTTAAACATACAGTTTGCATCAAGTAACTTGCTCACAGTCATGTCTTCACCATTCTTTCTACAACTGGAGTGGAACAGTGCTTGAACCATTTTTAAGTCTACTTCACTTTTGCCAAACCTCCATAATAGCATGCCTCCACTGTCTGACATATTTTTGAGTGTTTATGAAGGCGGTATTCATTGTCAAAGTATTTCGTCTTGTCAGCTGACAGGCCAAGTGGGAACAGCACCTGGAAGTAAACGACTCTGGTAGGACTGTCACTCACAGGTCACCTGTTTCCACTGAACCTGCCTCTGTTATTGTGGATTTCACACCGCTGGTCTGACTTTTACGAACATCTTGTCTCTGGGCTGGTGCTTGTTATTTGTCAGACAGCGTTGTTTAAGGTGTTGTCTCTTGTTCTTCTTTGGGGCTTTAACGCTACATGAGGAGAAACAATGGTGTCCTGTTCCGTTGTTGCAGTCCCACGGTGACAGGGAAAAGGAAAACGGCTGTAGTCTTTAATGTGCTGTGAAGCCTCTCTGTGTAACCCTCTCTGGAACTGAATCGGTGAGCTGCATAAAGCATCTGATGTCTGTCTGCAGCAAGCACGCTGAAACATTTTCAGTCTTGTTGTCCCAGAGCTCACAGAAACACTTGAGCACAAGCCTGCTGTGTTTTCCGACAACAAGCTCTAATTTAAAGGGCTGCTTCCATGCCCTTTTTTCTTAAGGGTAGCTATGGAATAGAGTGCACACTGAATAAATAACCACACTTTCACACAGAGGTTATCAAGGGCTGGCTGGGTAGAAACAGCATTCAGCTCTCTGAGGAGTATCTCAGTAAAGAAAACATTTATCCAAAGCACTCTGAGATAAAGTTTTCCAGAGTGACTATAATGCAATAAACTTATTGTCAAACACCGGTAACATTTAAAACTATGAAAATATCTGAAATTTCAGACATGTTTATTGCCCAGCGCCAAAAGATGCAGATGGAGTGCAAATGCTTTTACTGGTAAATGTGTGCCTGTTTGTTACTGAAATAACTTTACAATAAATAACATGGAAACAAATGATAAAAAAGAAATTGTTAACGGCTTTAATCAGTATTTTGTGGACGTCGGAACTAACCTTGCAGCCACAATTCCAAAGGTGAATAACAATGTAAACTATTTAATCGATGGCTGTTTAGACAGTATGTTTTTGAATGGAACTGATAAAGACGAAATACTGAAAGTAGTTAAAAACTTTACAGAAAAAAAATCGAAAGATTGTATGGATATGGATATGTCGTTTGTGAAGAGTATAATGTGTCATGTGATTGAGCCGTTCACTTACATTTGTAATTTATCATTTACAACTGGTGTATTTCCTGATAGAATGAAGCTGGCTAAAGTGGTTCCATTTTTCAAAACCGGTGACAAAGGTGTGTTCAATAATTATAGACCGATATCCCTACTACCACAGTTCTCAAAAATCTTGGAGAAACTATTTAACATTCGATTAGACAAATTCATTGAAAAACACAACATTCTAACAGATACTCAGTATGGTTTTAGATCAGGTCATTCAACATCAATGGCACTTATGGATTTTGTTGAACAAGTAATTACTGCTGTTGATCAAAAAAAATATTGTGTAAGTGTTTTTGTTGATTTAAAAAAAGCCTTTGATACCGTTAATCATAGTATTCTCCTTAATAAATTACAAAAATATGGAATAAGAGGATTAGCCTTACAATGGCTATGCAGTTACTTAAAAAATAGGAAACAATATGTTCAGTTGGATGACGTAAAATCAAATCACTGTACTGTTACATGTGGTGTCCCACAGGGATCAATACTCGGTCCGAAACTTTTCCTTTTATATATTAACGATTTGGTTAAAGTGTCTGGGGTCATCAAATGTGTTTTGTTCGCAGACGACACAACTTTTTTTTGTTCTGGAGACACTATTGAACAAGTAATGGATTTATTAATGAAGGAGTTTGTAAAGATTCATAACTGGTTTAGACTCAACAAATTATCATTAAATTTGGATAAAACATACTACATGATATTTAGCAATAAAAATAAATCAATAGACATTCCATTTTTTATCGATGATTCAGAAATACGCAGAGTCAATGAGGTAAAATTCTTGGGTGTTATTATTGATGATAATTTATCATGGAAACAACATATAAATTTAGTTAAAACAAAAATATCTAAATCAATTGCAGTACTTTATAGGGTTCGATATCTACTAAATGATAAATCTTTGTATCTGTTATATAATTCATTGATTGTCCCACATTTGATTTATTGTGTAAGTGTATGGGGAAAAGCATGCAAAAGCAATACAATGCCTATTTTTATTATGCAAAAAAAGATTGTGAGAATTATAACCAGAAATCATTATTGTCACCCTTCTGGTATATTATTTTCTCAAATGAAGCTACTAAAATTCTATGATTTGGTCGATTACAACATTTTGTTACTTATGTATAGAGCACATAATAATATACTACCATCAAATATTCAAAGTTTTTTTTTGAAAAGAACAAGCTGTTACAATCTTAAGGGTAAAGATGTGTTTGTTAAACCACAGTTCAGAACAAGTTTGAAGGGAAGAACTACAGTACCACAAGGCGTAACATTGTGGAATAATTTAATGCCAGTATTTAAAGAAGCTAAATCAATTTCTGTATTTAAGAAAATTGTCAAAGTTGAATTGTTAAACAAATATGATTGAATGTAACTGAGTAAGCCATATATTGTTGGCTAAATGAGTTATTTACTTATTTTGTTATTAGAGAGCAATAGTTTGTATTAGATAGATAGGAGCAGATTTAATAAGATATTTTCTTCATCTGCTACCTTTTCATTTTACACCTTATATATTTTTTATTCTTTTCATTTGCTTGTCATTTGTTGTATCACATTTTGTAAAATGAATAAACTTAATAAAAAAAAAAAAAAAAAAAAAACTTGGTACGCATCTTTCTGTTCCTCAGTAGTTCAAATGGAGTAGCTCCGGTAGTTGCATGCGGAGTAGCTCGGTAGTTGTGAAGGAATTCAGTGACAGCTTCCTTCCATGAGCTGTGACTTCTTTCAGCTGTTTGTATGCAGTCTTTAAGCACTCTGTTAAATCTTTCCACAGCACCATTTGCTCTGGGATAATATACACTTGACTTTAAGTGCTGTATCTCTCTCTCTCTCAGAAAAGTAGTAAACGCATGCGAAGTAAACTGAGTACCATTATCTGAAACAAGATACATCGGATTACCCTCCCTACTGAACACAGTGTTTAAAACCCGTATTATTACATCTGTAGTAACAGTAGGAGCGAATGCAACCTCAGGCCATTTGCTGTAGTAGTCTGTTAGCACAATAGCATAACGGCAGTCCCATTTAGCATTTTCAAACGGACCTGTAATGTCTATTGCAACTTTTTCCCATGGTTTGCTAGGAAATTCAACAGGAGTAAGTGGAGCAGTGTTAGTTATTGCAACCTTATCACTGAACTGGCAATTAACACAGGAAGCAATGACAGAATGTACAAATTGGTCCAGACCTGGCCACCAAAAAAGTTCACGCAGTCTCTGCTTTGTACGGACAACGCCTTGATGTCCTTCGTGTGCCAAATCAACAACTCTGGCACGCAGTGAAGCAGGAACAACTAAACGATCTGCAAGTCGTAGTACTAGTGAACCATGGACTGACAACTCATTTCGAATTTGAAAGTAAGGAGCAAGGTTCTCTGGAAGACCTTTTTTAACTTTTGGCCAACCTTTTTCAATTTGGTTGCGCAATAGTGACAGTTCTGGACAGGTTTCACTTGCATTAGTAAACTCTGCCAGAGAAATAGCACACAGTGCCTCTTTAAACACAGCAGCAATCATGTCAGGTTCCTCTGTTGCTCATCTCCAGCCGGTAATGGTAATCGAGACAAACAGTCAGCCATGACATTTTGATGTCCTGGACGGTAAGTAATGTCATACGTGAAGCAGAGAAGTCGCGCAGACCATCGGGCAATTCTCAATCCAGCACGACCAGCACCTTTAGAAGTGAGTAAGGTGGTAAGTGCTTGGTGGTTTGTACGAAGAGCAAAACGACGACTTCACGTACCTCCTTTTGAGTTGAACGGCAAACACGTGAAAAATGACCCACTTTACCACACTGGTTGCATGTCATTTTAGCAGCAGGGCATGCAGGGTTGTTAGCAAGATGGTCGAAGGATCCACAGCGGAAGCAGGAACGGCGTGTAGTAGCAGCAAGTTGAGTCGTGGAAGTAGCATGGTCCCGCGGCGTCCTCCTCGCGTCCCAGCGGCGGCTTGACTTCGGCTGTCTTTGTACGGCCCTCACGGGAGCTGAAGCGTTAGCAGCGTTAGCATCAGACAGTACAGCCCTCACGGGAACAGAAATGCTAGCAGCGGTAGCATCAGAAAGTACGTTAGCATCTCTTAATCCACTCTCAATTTGTAGCGCCAACGTTGTAGCTTTAGCAAGAGTTAGCTCCGGTTCGAGTAACAGTCTGTCTCTGATTCGATTATTAGCAACACGCTCTATCAGTTGATCACGTAGCATTTGTTCCTCCATGTTTCCAAAGTCACATGTGGCAGCTAACTCACGCAGAGAAGCTAAGAATTGTTGTACCTTTTCATCCGGCCGTTGTACACGTTGTCGAAACTTGTGACGTTCAGCAATCACGTTCACCTTCGGGACGAAATGTTCTTTAAGAGCAGTAATAGCAGTAGCGAACGTGGTCCCGGTATTCGGCAGGCTGTAGAAAAGTCTTTGTCCTTCCGTACCCAACGCATGGAGTAGAACCGCGCGCTTTCTGGCATCAGGCCAGCCATCTCCCGACGCGGCTATCACTAGCATGTAGTTGTCGAACATCTTTAGCCACAGCAGTAGCAGTAGCAATTTGTCGTCCCTCAAGCTTCATTTGTAATGCTTGGAATAAATCTAAACCCAGCAGAGCAGCACCTGACTGAACAACAATAAGAGTACCTTCAGTAGAAATACCATCATGAGAAATAGTAGCTTTTAAGCACCCTTTCACAGCAATTTTCTCTTTTGCATAAGTAACAAGAGTAACTGTAGGTTCAGTTAGTACACAGTCATAAAAGTAGGTGTGGTAGATCTCTTCTGGTATAATGGACACTGATGAGCCTGTATCCACAATCAGCTCAACATCTGTACGTCGTCCATTAACAGTCACTTGAACGGTGCAGAGAATCTTGTCTTGTACAGCATTGTTCATGTAAAGAACTGTGGCTTCATTAACGACGACTTCACGTACCTCCTTTTGAGTTGAACGGCAAACACGTGAAAAATGACCCAATTTACCACACTCGTTGCATGTCGTTTTAGCAGCAGGGCATGCAGGGTTGTTAGCAAGATGGTCGAAGGATCCACAGCGGAAGCAGGAACGGCGTGTAGTAGCAGCAAGTTGAGTCGTGGAAGTAGCATGGTCCCGCGGCGTCCTCCTCGCGTCCCAGCGGCGGCTTGACTTCGGCTGTCTTTGTACGGCCCTCACGGGAGCTGAAGCGTTAGCAGCGTTAGCATCAGACAGTACAGCCCTCACGGGAACAGAAATGCTAGCAGCGGTAGCATCAGAAAGTACGTTAGCATCTCTTAATCCACTCTCAATTTGTAGCGCCAACGTTGTAGCTTTAGCAAGAGTTAGCTCCGGTTCGAGTAACAGTCTGTCTCTGATTCGATTATTAGCAACACGCTCTATCAGTTGATCACGTAGCATTTGTTCCTCCATGTTTCCAAAGTCACATGTGGCAGCTAACTCACGCAGAGAAGCTAAGAATTGTTGTACCTTTTCATCCGGCCGTTGTACACGTTGTCGAAACTTGTGACGTTCAGCAATCACGTTCACCTTCGGGACGAAATGTTCTTTAAGAGCAGTAATAGCAGTAGCGAACGTGGTCCCGGTATTCGGCAGGCTGTAGAAAAGTCTTTGTCCTTCCGTACCCAAAGCATGGAGTAGAACCGCGCGCTTTCTGGCATCAGGCCAGCCATCTCCCGACGCGGCTATCACTAGCATGTAGTTGTCGAACATTTTTAGCCACGTTGGAAACGGTATCGTCGGTTCACCTGGGCACGGCATGAATGGAGCAGGCAAAGGTACAGAAAGAGCCATCTTCGTCGATTCTCGTCGATCCTCGTCGCCAATGTTGTGTTGTTGCTAATATGTAGGTGTAGAATCAGAGTACTGTAGACGGAGCTGACTTCATAACACCATGCTTTATTTCACTTCTTCCAACTTCTTCTTCTCTCCTCCACACATCCTGTTCTCTCCCTACTCGGAGGTTCCCCCTGCTGTCAGTCTTATGCAATTGCAGGACATAACACACTTCTTCTGGGGCAGATGTGATCGTTATCTCTGAAACTTGGCTCAATGATTCTGTTTTGAAAAATGACTTGGCAATCAATGAATTTAAGATCTATCGTTGTGACCGTAATACAAGGGGAGGTGGAGTCGCTATTTACATCAGAGATTCTTTGGCTGCCAGGATTGCATCTAAAAAAACAATCGCAAACCAGTTTGAGGCTTTAGCTGTGAACATCACTTTGAAAGGAGGTCAGCCCTTAACTGTTGTTGGTTGTTATCGTCCCCCCTCCGCAACACCTGAAGCTCTGTCCTCCCTGACTGAATTCATAGGAAATTTAAAACACAATGAGATCGTTTTGGCTGGAGATTTCAACATTGATTGGAATAAGTCGACCCCCCTCTGTGATAAATTCAAAGAATGTTGCCTATCTCTCAACCTAACACAACTTATCGATTCTCCCACCAGACCAAACATAAAATGTCCCGAAAAATCTTCTATCTTAGATCTGTTTTTCACAAATGCACCTCACAAATTTCCTGGTATAGGTGTATTTGCCAACGTTTTGAGTGATCATTCCGTAATAGCAGCTCTTAGATCTACTAAACTTCCACCTGCTAAGCCCAGAATAATTCAAAAAAGGGATTTGAAACGTTTCAGTGAACAGTCATTCCTTTGGGATCTATCCCTCTTTGATTGGCAACGTATCCTACAAATCAATGACGTGAACACCGCTTGGAACTATTTTCACAATAGTTTCATTCTCTTTGTAAACAAACACGCACCTTTCCGGCAGTTCAGGATAAAGAGCCGTGACAGCCCCTGGTTTACTCCTGAACTAGCTGATCTCCTGCACTGGAGAGATCATCTTTGGGCCGCAGCGAGAAAATCACACTCAGACACTGATTGGTTGAAATTTCGGCAGCTAAGGAATAAATGTACAACTGCCATCAAAGCCGCAAAACGTAACTACTTCTTATCTCAGACCTCCAAAAATCTAAACGATCCTAAAAAATTCTGGAAAACCATCAAATCTCTCTCAGGCACCCCCCAATCATCTGACCTCCCATCACAATTTCTTGTTGACTCTGTTCCTGTGTCAAATAAGCACGAGATCCTGAACTGTTTCAATAAACATTTTGTTGCTTCTAGTTCATTATTTGACACAGTTACAAACGGAAAATCAGCCACTTTATCTAATAATCAAACTTCTACAAATCAAATCCCTCCTACAAGTCAACCATCTGTTAATCACACCTTCTCTTTTTCTCCGTTCTCAGTCAGTGAGGTAAATAAACTGTTAAATGATCTTGATCCTAAAAAATCTGCAGGTCCAGATGAACTTCCACCTTACTTCTTAAGGCTGGCTGCTCATATCATCACAGTCCCTGTGACCCACATCTTTAATCTGTCCATAAGCCAAAACACCATTCCGGATGCTTGGAAAACAGCCTTTGTTCTTCCTTTGCTGAAGGGAGGTGACCCCACCTCATTGAACAATTATCGACCGATCTCTAAACTCTGCATCTTAGCCAAGGTTCTAGAAAAACTGATAAACTCTCAGATCAAAAACTATCTGGACTCATTTAACATCTTACCTCTTCATCAATCTGGTTTCAGGAAAAAACACAGCACAACAACTGCTTCTCTGAAGGTTCTGAATGATGTTGTTGAAGCATTGGATGCTAAGGACTATTGTGCTGCACTTTTCTTAGACCTGTCTAAAGCTTTTGACACTGTGGATCATAACATCCTGTGTCATAAGCTCTCAGAAATCGGTTTCTCTGATCACACCATCGGTTGGTTTTCTAACTATCTTTCCAATCGGAGGCAATGTGTTCAACATAACGGTACTTTTTCCAGCTATTTAACAGTTAAAAATGGTGTACCACAAGGCTCAGTTTTAGGACCCACTCTCTTTACAATCTACATAGCTAATGTAGGTCACTGCATCCCTGATGCATCCTTACATTTCTATGCTGATGATACAGTTGTTTATTGCCGAGCTAAAACAGTAGCTAAGGCTTTCCAGTTACTGCAATCCGCTTTTGACATCATCCAGTCAGATTTGTTCCGTCTCAAACTTGTCCTAAATGCTGATAAAACAAAAGGGATGTTTTTTTCAAATAGGAAGGCGGTTCCAGCAGATCCTCCTCTGATTTTATCTTCAAATGGTGTACCTATTGAGTTTGTTGATTCCTATAAATATCTGGGTATCCTGATCGATTCACATCTCTCTTTTAAACTCCACGTGGAAAACCTAGTGAAGAAACTGAAAGTTAAACTGGGTTTCTTTTTCAGAAACAGATCATGTCTATCACTGAATGTTAGGAAACGCCTTGTATCTGTGACTTTCCTTCCCTCCATTGATTACGGTGACATTCTCTACATGAATGCTCCTACAAGCACCCTGCGGATGTTGGATGTTGTCTATCATGGTGCACTAAGATTCATAACTGGTTGTGATTATCGTACCCACCACTGCACCCTGTATTCACTGGTTAACTGGACATCATTAACCTCACGCAGACTCTTCCACTGGTACATTTTCATCTTCAAATCACTTCTTGGTCTGCTGCCCTCATACATCTCCTCCTACATGTCTTTGCGTGAGTGCAGCTACAGCGTGCGCTCTCAGGACATGATTACCTGCAGTGTTCCGTCAGTGAGGACTGAACTTGGAAAAAGGGCCTTCTCCTACTCCGCTCCTGCTTCATGGAATATCTTACAAAAAGATCTGAAGCTCTCGACCTTGACTTCTCTAAATGGTTTTCAGAATCTGTTGGAATCCTGGCAAAAACCAATGCAGATTTGTTCCTGTCTTTGATTTTATACATATACCTTATAATGTTTTGCTAGTTTTTTGATACTTTGTTAAAAGGAGGAATGTGTATATATATATATATATATATATATATATATATATATATATATATATTTTTTTTCTCTCTCTTTTGTTTTCTATTGTTTATTGTTTGTTTGTTTATTGTTTAAGGAAATTCTACCATTGCTGTTCATTGTTCTTTAGTTTTAGCAGGTCGCTTTCGTAAATGAGCCCATGAGGTTCAAAAGATTTACCTGACTAAATAAAGGTTGAATGAAAAATTCAGGTGAGTAAACCAGCAGGGGAGGAAACGTCAAGTCAAATTTATTTATAAAGCACATTTAAAAACAGCAGTTGTTACCAAAGTGCTTAACAATATAAAAAACAATGGCAGTAATTTAATTTATTTTTTATTTTTTATTTAAAGGATTAAAGGAAAACACCAAACAACAAATCAAATCACACTGGGTTAAAAGTCAGTGAAAACATATGTTTTTAAAAGTGAATTAAAAACAGGAAGGGAAGTGGCCTGTCGAACGTTGGGGGCAGATTGTTCCAATTTTTTATTTATTTATTTTTTCATTTATAGATGGCCTCCCTTCTCACCTTATAGCCATCCTCTCACTCCAATATGTTTTTTTTTTCATTTACTGTATAGATGGCCTCCCTTCTCACCTTATAGCCATCCTCTCACTCCAATGTGTTTTTTTTATAGAGAGAAAGAAAAGAGAAAGTAAGACAACAAAACAACAATTATCCACAAAAAGAGCACAAGGCAAACACACCCAACCTCCGTCCGCAATCCTGCAAAGCACATGACAGAACACAGCAACGAAACATACATGCATAAAGACTAATAATATTCATGACCTTGCAGTAGATTTCTATAAATACACATACCCATACCTACAAATATATATACAGTATACATACATATACATTTATATTCATTCATATACCCATCTACATATCTGCATATATCTACATATACATCCCTGCATCCATTTGTGTGTGGTTGTGAGCATGCATAAGTGAATAAGGTTCCTCCAATAGAACATTTAGTAGCGACTGTGAAGCATCAGAGATCCGTCCCCCCAAAGCCCGAGGCAGACGAAGGGGCGATCAAAGCCCAAGACCCCAGGAAGGACCCCGAGCCCAGAGTCCCCAGGGCCACCCGAACAGGACGAGCCACTCGCCCACTCCCCAGATCTGACCAAGGGGAAGAACGGACGAACCCCACCAGTGACCACATACAATGACCACCGAGGCCCGGGCACCGGGGACGCCCACCCCTCAGGCCCAGACCCGACAGGCCCAGAGGACACGAGCCCCATCAGGCAGCCACCAGGCCGAGCCGACAAACGCCCAAGCGCCCAACCCCAGATAGTGAGGGCCCCAAGCACGCCCGCAGGCAAAGGAACACCCACCAGGGGGCCACGTGGCAGGAGCGCAACACTAGTAGCCTCAGAAATGTATCAGAGAGGGGGCAGTCCAAGTCCCAGCCTGACACTTAAACATTCATACACAGACACACTCATTCAGACCCACCCTCATCCTCACCCTCACTCACAGAAAGACAAACAATAACGACACGTTCCATTCATAATCCCGATGCACACTCTATACCCCCTAGGTCCAAGACATGTACCTGCCCCCTACATGGGGCAGCCCACATCCAAACCCAGGAGGTAGGCCCATTCATTCTGGGGTGGAGAGTAGCAGACATCCAAGATTCGGCCCAACCCGCGCCCTGCCGACAGGACAGGACACCCGAGTCCAAGCAGCCCCAGAGGGAGCGCACTGCCAGCCCCGCCCACGGCGAACCCCCAGGCCCCGAACCCCCCCACATCCCAGGACAAC
>JBBPBX010052237.1:0-24283 GCA_038048925.1 Garcialebias charrua
ACTCCTGATCTGTCACTGGTACCCCATTTTTATCACGACTTGGGTCTGGTTTTCAGTAAAAGTAAAGCTCTTTCTCTGCCACAACATAGACCATATGACTGTGCCATTGACCTGTTACCTAGTACCACTCCACCAAGAGGTCGTTTATTTTCTTTGTCTAAACCAGAAAATGAGGCTATGCACACTTACATTTCTGAATCACTCAAAGCAGGCATTATACGCCCTTCATCCTCTCCAGCTGGTGCAGGTTTCTTTTTTGTTGAAAAGAAAGATGGTACCTTACGCCCATGCATCGATTATAGAGGTTTAAATGATATAACGATCAAAAATAAATATCCATTGCCACTAATGACTTCTGCCTTCGACATCATTCAAGGGGCCAAAATATTCACCAAACTGGACTTGCGTAATGCCTATCACCTGGTCAGGATCCGAGAAGGGGATGAGTGGAAGACAGCATTCAATACCCCCTCTGGACACTACGAGTATTTGGTAATGCCCTTCGGCCTAACTAATGCACCAGCTGTGTTCCAAGCTTTAGTTAATGACGTTTTGAGAGACTTTATCAATGTTTCAGTTTTTGTCTATTTGGACGACATCCTCATATTCGTCATGTTCACAGTGTTCTTCTGAGACTGCTTCAAAATAACCTATTTGTTAAAGCAGAAAAATGTGAGTTTCACACTACCAGTACAACTTTCCTCGGATTCAATATCACACCCGACCTGATCTCAATGGACCCATCTAAAGTTTCTGCAGTTCTCGATTGGCCCACTCCACAAACCCGAAAACAGCTTCAACGTTTCTTAGGTTTTGCCAACTTTTACAGAAAGTTTATCAAGAATTACAGTTCAGTTGCCTCACCGTTACATGCTCTCACCTCAGTTAAAAATACCTTTGTCTGGAACGAACCAGCTAACCAAGCATTTCTGAAACTAAAATCCCTCTTTACCTCAGCACCCATTCTTCGCTTCCCAGATACTGAGAGACAGTTTATCGTGGAGGTCGACGCATCGGATAAAGGCATTGGAGCTGTTCTTAGTCAGCGTTTCCAGGACAACAAGGTACACCCTTGTGCATATTTTTCTAAATCTCTTTCTCCAGCAGAGCGTAATTATGATGTGGGGAACCGTGAGCTGCTAGCTGTCAAAATGGCCTTGGAAGAATGGCGCCATTGGTTGGAGGGGGCCAACCATCCCTTCATTGTCCTGACAGACCATAAGAACCTGGAGTACCTGAAAACAGCTAAACGTCTCAACCCTCGTCAAGCCAGGTGGGCTTTGTTTTTTGGTCGGTTCAATTTCTCCCTCTCTTACAGACCCGGGACAAAGAATGGTAAACCTGATGCCCTATCTCGAATCTTCGAGAAGGAGCACACCAGTGGTCCCAAGGAGTTCATCCTACCTGATCAGGTTCGTTGTAACATCACACAGGTTGAGAGGGAGGTCAGAGAGGCCCACCAGAACTTTCCACCCCCCACTGAATGTCCCAAGGACCGACTCTTCGTACCCCATCATCTTGTACCCAAGGTACTTTCACTCTGTCACTCATCTCGTCTCTACTGTCACCCAGGAGTAGGTAAAACCTTACGGCTGGTCAAGTCACAGTTCTGGTGGGGTTCCTTACAAAAGGACGTTAGAGACTTCGTTGGGTCATGTATCCAATGCTCTCTGGCCAAAACCTCTCACCGACCACCAGCGGGTCTCCTACGGCCGCTCCCTATCCCTTCAAGACCGTGGTCGCACATCGGCATGGATTTTGTCACTGGTCTACCTCAGTCTGGAGGTAAGTCTGTCATTCTAACTATTGTAGACAGATTCTCCAAAATGGTTCATCTAGTAGCCTTAGACAAGCTACCTTCGGCCAAGGAACTCAGCAACATTATAACTCAAGAAGTTTTTAGACTCCATGGACTGCCTAAGAATATTGTCTCTGACCGAGGACCACAATTTATATCTAAGTTTTGGTCAGAATTTTGCAAATCATTGGACATTGAACTGAGTCTTTCTTCAGGATTCCACCCTCAGACAGATGGCCAGGCAGAGCGTGCCAATCAGGAGATGGAGACCCGATTGAGAATCCTGTGTGGTGATGACAGCACCAAGTGGGCCAGGAACCTGCCTATTGTGGAGCATGCAATGAACTCCTTGCCATCTTCTGCCACTGGTTTGTCCCCTTTCTACGTGGTATATGGATATCAACCTCCTGTGTTTGCCTCTGAGGACCGGGATGCCACCGTCCCTTCTGCACATCTGGCAGCTATGCGCTGTCGCCGAGCCTGGGTTAAAGCCCGGTCCCAGTTACTCAAGGCCTCCTCCTTATATATTAAGTCTGCAAATAGGCGGAGGATCCGTGCTCCCAGCTACAAAGAGGGTCAGGAAGTATGGCTGTCAACTAAAGACCTCCCTCTTCGGACTGACTGCAGGAAACTTGCCCCTCGTTTTGTCGGCCCTTTTCCCATCTCGAAGGTCGTCAACCCAGTGGCTGTCAGGTTAAAGCTCCCCAACTCCATGAGGATCCACCCTACATTTCATGTGTCCCGGGTCAAGCCTGTCCTACGGTCCAAGTTTTTGCCCTCTTCCAGGCCCCCTCCACCCCCCCGCCTCATCGATGGCGGCCCCGCCTACACCGTTCGTCGCATCATGCGTTCTCGCCGCTGGGGCAGGGGCTTGCAGTACCTTATTGATTGGGAGGGGTATGGCCCTGAGGAACGCTCCTGGGTTCCCGCTCGTCATGTCCTTGACAAGGCCCTCGTTGCTAGGTTCCACATTGACCACCCATCCCAGCCTGGAGGTCCGTCAGGAGCCGGCCCTTAGAGGAGGGGTACTGTCATGATCCACATTCACGTTCATCTGGTTTTAGTTCAATGTTTATTTTCATAGTAAAGTGTGTTCTGATCAGTCTTCTTCCTGCCTTCATGTGCTGCAGCAGCCTTCTTCCTGCCTTCCTGTGCTGCAGCTAATTAAGCTAGATTTCATCCACCTGTTGCAGCCAGTATATAAGTCCCAGCCTCACTCTCAGTCTCTGCCAGATTTATGAAAAGGTTATCCTGAGTAGTTATCCAGCATTCATGTCTAGTCTTGCTCTCCTCGTCTCGATTCTGGTTCTGTTTCATGGATTAAAGATTCCTGCCTGCTCCCTTCTTGGATACTCCTCTGCCTCAGCTCTTCTGGTTCTGACCTCGGACCTCACCTCTGGATTCTGCCTTGTGTTTTTGCCCCTGAACGGATCTCTCCACCCATCTGCCTCCTGGAAACTGACCCACGCCTGTGTACCCCAACCAAGTAAGACGCCTGCTCCTCTTAACCTGTTTCTCTCTTCTGAATTATTGTGCATGACCTTGGATTGGAACTCGGATAACCCATGGACTAAAAAGTCCATCTGGATCAAGCATCACAAACACAAAAGTGATCGTGGACTACATCTAAGACGCTCAACGTCTAACTGGAAGTCAACCCGGAATAAACAAACTCTGAGAAGGTTAGTTGACTCATTCAAAGTCAAAGCCTCCCCTCTGTTCACCCCAGTTGCTAACCTTCTCCTCTCCTGTTTAGAGCTCCTGTTTCCGGTGACCTGTGAAACCCGATCCAGCCTTCTATTTCATAATAAACATTTTAAAACTTCTCAGTGTGTTGGCAATTTAGTGAAACTCAAACCCTCAATCATTACATATATATATATATATATATATATATATATATATATATATATATATTATTCTCTGTACCAGAATGTTCTACCACAAACATTTCCTATCAGTAAAATTCACCGCTAGGCTTACTCTGATACTTCTTAACAAGGTGCAGCTAAAATGTATCCTCTAAAACATTTCTAATTATCGTTCAAATCTAAGAATCAAAATTGATAAAACTAAATTATATCTATAGAAAAGTAGTGAAAACCCTGTACACCTTTCTCAAAATCTATCAACACACAACTATTGTACTGCACATTCACCAGGCGCAAACATATATATTGTCAAAATATGCAGGACTTTTGGGTTGAAAACAGACTTATACTGCTACAAAAATCTTTACAACACATATACACACACATGGTAAGTTGCCTTTGGCACAGGGCTGAGAGCAGGGTGTGATGGTACACTTTTTATCCCTTGGTGTTTGACCCTAGATTAGTTTAATTTTTATGGCATTTTAAACTCATATGTTTTTTACTTTTTATATGCTTTGTCTGTATTTTGGTAAACCATCTTTGTGTTATTGCATGGCATTTTTGGTTAACCCTGTGCTATAAGAAATAAGTTTGAGTCAGGCCTTACATGCACACACTAGGCAGAAAAACCAAGGCCTCTGAAAAGCAGCAGGTCTCTCTCTGAGAAAATATGGATCAAAACTAGATAAGAAGCTGCAAGGAGTTGTTGCAAAGAGCTTGGGCTTCTTATCAAGAAGAAAGAAAATAGTTTTTAGGGTATTTAAATCTCATACAGAACTGATCAAACATATAAATATAATCTTTTATTGGATAGCGATAAAATCATAGCATTTTGAATCATGATGCAGACACACGAAGCCATACGAACAGCAGGCCTCATATTTACCTAAACACACAGCTTCTTCCAAAACCAGCGTGCGCACAACCGCGCACACACACACGCGTACACGTAAAAACACGCACGCATACACACATGCACACACGTGCATGTGCACACACATACACTCACACACCAGATAAAAAGTGATCTTCAGGAGAGTGAAAGTAGCAGGCTTATTTCCTCATAAGGAGCTAGCTGAACACCTAGTATCTGACTTTTTGTATGTCTTGCATGCATCTTATAGTAACTTGTCTTTGTGTGGTAATTCTCTGACGGCTCTGTGGTTGTTAAGTTTGCAGTGACCCACTAAGCACAGGCCAGCACCTCCACACACAAACTCCACAGACAGAGAAAAACAAGTTCTTATCAGAACAAGTCTGCTCATTTTCGCAGCTGCAGAGGAGTGAAGCTGTAGAGGAGTTTTGGAGTATTTTAAATAAGTGAATCTATCATATAAAACCGATTTAGATAGAAGCCTTTGTATTTTTATTCTTTTATTACGCTTAAGCCTATGAGAAATGATGTGATATATGTTTTCTTTTATGATTCACAGCAAACTAAAAAATGCTTCACTGCTGAGGGTTGAAAAATATAGTTTTGAACATTACATAGCACGTTAAAAGAGTGTTTTTCCACAGTTTGAGTAAATCTGGGTGAAAGTTGAAAATTTCTTCTGACTGAAGAAATTGGAACTTTGCCAGATGACAGATGGCATTAAGTCATTCTCTGCTGAGGGAGGGGGACAGCTGAAAGAGACATTATGTCATTTTTCAGTGAGGGCTGAGAGGAGGTGTAAAAAGTTACCTCATCATTAACCAATGAGTACTAACAAAATGATGTAATTCTCCATGGGGGGAGCAGAAAAAGCCCAGTTCCCCTATAAAAGATGAAAGTCTGAGAAGAAAAATTGCTGAGTTTTTGGACCTCTGAAGAATTCTTGTGGATTATACTGAACTCTCTGGAGCTGAAAAGAAGAAGATTGGATTATCTGAAAAAGGGTTTTTCTTTTTGATCAACAAGGAATACTTTTTTGCCTCTCAGCCCGGATATTTCCAAATTCTTCACAATTTGGACTGGCTTCAGAGATGGAATAATTTTCCTATTCTTTTGGAAATCCCTTGTGGTACTTTCTGACAAGAAAAAGGTAGGATAATCTTCCCAGTTCTATCCACAACTAAATTTATATTAAAATTAAATTATTATGACAGCAAAAAGCCACTTCCTGCATGAAGACGGAAAATCAGTTACAAAGATTCCTCTTGTCAAAATATGCAGGACTTTTGGGTTGAAAACAGACTTATACTGCTACAAAAATCTTTACAACCCATATACACACACATGGTAAGTTGCCTTTGGCACAGGGCTCAGAGCAGGGTGTAATAACACACCGTCAGTAACCCTAGATCAGTTTAATTTATATGGCATTTTAAACTCATGAGCAGAAAAACATGATGTAGGTTTTTTACTTTTTATATGCTTTGTCTGTATTTTGGTAAACCATTTTTGTGTTATTGCATAGCATTTTTTGGTTAACCCTGTGCGATAAGGAATAAGTTTGAGTCAGGCCTTACATGCACACACTAGGCAGAAAAACCAAGGCCTCTGAAAAGCAGCAGGTCTCTCTCTGAGAAAATATGGATCAAAACTGGATAGGAAGCTGCAGGGAGTTTTGTTGCAGAGAGCTTGGGCGGCTTATCAAGAAGAAAGAAAATAGTTTTTAGAGTATTTAGAAAGTAGTGAATCTATCATCTCACACCAATAACAGAACAGAACATGTAAAACTGCATGTTCTGCAGAAAGTTTGACTTGCAGAGATGCAAGGAGAGTTTGGTTACAGAGAGAGACCTTTAAGCTAGTTAGTTTTGGTGTTTTGACAGAACAGAGCATGGAGCAGGCCTCACATTTACATACACACGCATAGCAAGATGCATAAACACACACAAGCACATGAACAGGCCTCTCACCAGACAGAGTACACTCACGCACACACGTGCACGCACACACACACATAGATAAACAGCTGAGGTCTGCTTGGAGCAGAAATATAGGTCAGATAGATAAAAACGTGCACACTTTTTGGCAGAGCAGAAGAGAGGCTGCAAGGTTGATTCAAAGCCTGTTAGAAAGGGCAAGCATTTACAACAAAGAAAATCAGACATGCAATGGTTATGTGAAGTGTGTGTCAAGTGATTAACTGGAGATGTGTGATTGTGTAGGTGGGTAAAATGTATGTTATTTTATGTTTTCTTTTATGATTCACAGCAAACTAAAGGATGCTTCACTGCTGAGGGTTGAAAAATATAGTTTTGAACATTACATAGCACGTTAAAAGAGTGTTTTTCCACAGTTTGAGTAAATCTGGGTGAAAGTTGAAAATTTCTTCTGACTGAAGAAGTTGGAACTTTGCCAGATGACAGATGGCATTGGGTCATTCTCTGGTGAAGGGAGGGTGACAGCTGGAGAGACATTATGTCACCAGTCCGGTGAAGGCTGAGAAAGTTACCTCATCACTGACCAATGAAAAAACAGGAAAATGACATGGTTGTCTAGAATAGTGGGGGTCAAACCCTTTTCTTGACTATAAATAAGGCTGTCTGAGAGGAGAAAGGGGCTGAAGATTTTTTGAAGACCATTTGGATTACTGGACAAAGACGGACGCTCTGGAACTAAAGAAGAAGATAGAATATTCTAAAAAGACTCTCCTTGGACAAAAAAGGAGATATTTTTGCTTCAGCCTGGATCCCTTGCTATTCTTCTTCAAAAATTGGATTAATTACAGAGCTGGAATATAGCCTCAAATCTTGATTCAGGATTGAGGTATTTTTTCCTTGCCTTTGGTAAATGGCCCCTGTGGATTTGCCGAACAGAAGGTAAGGAAATATTCCCATTCTTGTCCAGAGCATTAAAATTATATTAAATATAGTATAACAAGCAACAAGACTGCTACTATCTGGAAACAGAAAAAATCAGTTACAAGGATTCCTCTGTTGATGAAAAATTAAAGTGATTTTGGGAGAAGCTCTGTGCGCTGACGGAGCACCGCAAGTCTGTTTATGTTAGTGGAACACGATGTACTTTTTATCTCCGCTCTGCTGTAGAGGGCCTCTCGTCGGCCAATGAGGGATTAAAAGCTGCTCTTTTGTGGAATACTATTTCTCCTGATTTGAAAAGATTTTTTGTGGAACAAACAAATTCTTTTTGATTTAATTCAACTATTAATTAAGTTACTGTTTTGGGTCATCCGAGACCGACCCCGGAGCAGGATCTGCCCACTGAAGGCTGACTGGCCTTGGACTGAGAACTGAGAAAACACGGTGTGCTCTTTATCTCCATCCTGCTGAAAATACCTCATCAACTGGACAGAACCAAGAATTTTGTTGAAAAAACTACAAGCTTTGATGAATTAAAGCAGAGAGTCAGGAGTGCAGCAGGCGAGTTGTTTCTGTAAGTACACTATGTTCCAATTTTAGGCTCCGGCCGGCTAAGGAAGGCCTGTTCATCAGTACCACAGAAGCTTGAAGGGAGTTTGGAGGAAGTTTTGTACATCGAAGGTCAAGCGTAAAGTAGTTTACAGTCTAAAAGAACACAATGTTCTATTTTTAGTCTCCGGCCTGCTTCGGAAGGTCTCTCGTCAGTACCACAGAATAAAATGATGGATTAAACATCATTTAAAGGAAAATACTATTTTTCTGAACCCTTGATGTGAAGGAAGACATCAGCCCGGAGACCTGGCCATGGAGGACTGATTGTTTAAAGTCTGAGAGAACAGGATGTTCTTTCCGGTCACAGCCTGCTTTGAAGGCCTTGTTCATCAGCATCGCAGAACAACTGAATGGATTACAATATCTTTGAATGGATAACACTTTTGAGGAATAATTGATTTTGCCTGGGAGGATTACCAGATTTTTTAGCCCTGAACAGTTTTGATGGATTACAACTGGGATTTTTAACACGACAGAATTACCTGGAGGTTTTTCTGTGGAATTACAACGAAGACTTATTCAGTCTGCTGGAAGTGCAGACTTTCCTGACTGGATTATAACAGGATTAAATGAAGATTTCTTTGGTGTGATTACAAAACAAGTTTTTCCTAAAGTGGATGATTACAAAACAAGTTTTTCCTGAAGAATTGGAAACACAAGCTTTTCCTATGTGGGATTAAACAAAGATTTGTCCAGTCTGCTGGAGTGCAGACTTTTAATTGGAGCACAACAGCATCACCTGGAGGTTTTTTCTGTGGAACAACAACAAGATTTCCTGATAGGATTGGAACAAAGTTTTCTGGTGGAGATAAAAACACAAGTTGGAACACACCAAGATTACCTGGATGGATTAAACATATTTGATCGGAATCAGATTATTGTAGAATAAACCAACATTTTAGAAGATTATACAAATTATACATTGGATTGCAACTCAATTTAATTAAAGCTAAAAACACATTAAGACCCAGCGTGTGGAGGACATCTTTGGTGAGCTGTGAATCACTTAACTCTCTTAAATGCAAATCATGTAACCTGATTAAATCTTTTCTGTAGTAAGTAGTGCTTATGCTGTTACCCCTGCAACTAGAAAAATAAAGAAACATAAAAACGTACAAATTTGGATTTTCCTTGACTCACCTTGATATTAAATGATGGAAAACTTGGTTCAAGATAACAACAAGATTATTGGAGGTTTTAAATGGTTGTGTTAGCCAAAAAGATATAAACAACATCCTAGGATTTTACTTTCCAAGATCCTAAAATTTATTAGGCCAGAAACAATTACCATCTACAGAGGTAAGCTGTCGTTTAATGCATGTTTCTCCGGGAGATACGATCTGACTCCATTCTGCTAAGTCAGGCTATCAAATCGGAGTGGGACTAAGGGTGTGACATGTCAGATGAAGACAGTGAACAAGCCTAAGTGAATTACCTCGTCTCAGCCTTAATTCTAACTAATCTTGAGACATATCGGGTAATACTCGTGTGCAAGGATAAAAGTTAAAAAACCCGTTACTGGAGAGGCTGGAGTGAGGACTTGTCGCAAGATCCTGCGGTTAACCTCACTCACATAGAATTTACACTCTGTTGATGAAAAATTAAAGTAAGTTTGGCAGAACCGGGCACTGACGGCCTGCTGCTAGGCTGTTATGTTAGTGGAACACAGTGTACTTTTTATCTCCGCTCTGCTGTTGGGGATTCCCGTCAGCTCGAATGAGCAATGATGGATTAAAAGCTGCTTTGTTTGTGGAATACTGTTTTTCCTGATCTGGAAATATTTTTGTGGAACAAAACAACATTTCTTGATAAGATTCAACATTAATTATGGAATACAATTGGTTGAAGATGCTGAAATCATGAAGAATTCTTTGAATTTGCTGGATACTCTGGGAAAATTTGATTAATTCAAAAAGAGTTTTTCCCCTGAACAAAAGGAGTGCTCTTTGCGGCTGCAGCGAGCTGAATGTTTGGAAAACAATCTTTGATGGATTAAAGCTGATTTTGCTGAAGGGATCCTGAAGATTGGAAAGTCAGTTATTGTTTTCGGGTCACCCGGTCTGACCACGGAGTGAGACCTACCAGCTGGAAGCTGACTGACCTTGGATATTCGGCTAGGAGAACACGATGTTCTAATTTTAGCCTCAGGCCCGCTTTGAAGGCCTTGTTCATCAGCATCGCAGAACAACTGAATGGATTACAATATCTTTGAATGGATAACACTTTTGAGGAATAATTGATTTTGCCTGGGAGGATTACCAGATTTTTTAGCCCTGAACAGTTTTGATGGATTACAACTGGGATTTTTAACACGACAGAATTACCTGGAGGTTTTTCTGTGGAATTACAACGAAGACTTATTCAGTCTGCTGGAAGTGCAGACTTTCCTGACTGGATTATAACAGGATTAAATGAAGATTTCTTTGGTGGGATTACAAAACAAGTTTTTCCTAAAGTGGATGATTACAAAACAAGTTTTTCCTGAAGAATTAAAAACACAAGCTTTTCCTATGTGGGATTAAACAAAGATTTGTCCAGTCTGCTGGAGTGCAGACTTCTGATTGGAGCACAACAGCATCACCTGGAGGTTTTTTCTGTAGAAAAATAACAAGATTTCCCTGGTTGAATTATAACAAGGTTTCCTGGATAAAAGTGGAATGCTTAATGTGGAGTAGACCGGCATTTTTGGAGATTATACAGATTATTCATTGAATTACAACTCAAATTTAAATAGGGACTGAAAATAACTTAAAGTCCAGTGTGTGGAAGACATCTTTTGGTGAGCTGTGAATCATTTAGTTCTCTTAAATGCAAATCATGTAACCTGATTAAATCTTTTCTGTAGTAAGTAGTGCTTATGCTGTTACCCCTTGCAACTATTAAATATTAAAGAATATAAAACGTACAAATTTGGATTTTCCTTGACTCACCTTGATATTAAATGATGGGAAACTTGGTTCAAGATAACAACAATATCACTGGAGGTTTTGAATGGTTTTGTTAGCCAAAAAGAGTAAAACAATATCCTGGAACCTTATTTTCCTAGGTTCTAAAACTAACCAGACGGATAACAATAACTATCTACTAGAGGTAAGCTGTCGTTTAATGCATGTTTCTCCGTGAGATACGATCTGACTCCATTCTGCTAAGTCAGGCTATCTATCGGGGTGAAACGAGGATATGACATTGCAGATAGGAGACAGTAACAGTCTGGTTGAATTACCTCGTCTCAGCCTTAATCCTAACTAATCTGGAGACATATCGGGTAATACTCGTGTGCAAGGATAAAAGTTAAAAGGACCCGTTACTGGGTAGGCTGGAGTGAGGACTTGTCGCAAGGTCCTGCGGCTAACCTCACTCACGTAGAATTAACAGGGTGCTTTGGGTGCTTCCATTTTTTTCTAAGGTGGATCTGGTGCGTGGCTACCATCAAGTCCCAGTGCAGTCCAACGATGTACCTAAAACTGCAATAATCACCCCCTTTGGGCTTTTTGAGTTCCTCCGCATGCCGTTTGGACTAAAGGGGGCAGCACAGACTTTTCAAAGGCTGATGGACTCCGTGTTACGTGGCCTCGATTTTGTGTTTGTCTATCTGGACGACATTTTGGTGGCCAGCTCGTCAACCGAGGAGCACCTGTTGCACCTGAAAGAAATTTTTCAGCGCTTGGATGCACATGGCTTGATCATTAATCCGGTTAAGTGCCAGTTTGGTTTACCGGTGATCGATTTTTTAGGTCATCGAATTTCCGCGCAGGGTGCAGTTCCATTGCCTGCCAAGGTGCAGGCGGTGGCAGAGTTCCCACGTCCTCTGGTGGTTAAAAAGTTGCAGGAGTTTTTAGGCATGGTGAACTTTTACAACAGGTTCATTCCCAATGCAGCCCATCTCCTGCAGCCTCTCTACGAGGCCCTGCGCTCAAGAAAGCCGACTGACACAGTGGTTTGGACCCCGGACCGGATCACTGCTTTTGATGGTGCTAAGTCCGCGTTAGCTAGCGCGGCACTCCTAGCCCATCCAGATTCAGAGGCCCCGATTGCGCTGACAACTGATGCTTCAGATATAGCTGTGGGGGCCGTTGTAGAGCAACGCGTTGGCGACGCATGGCAGCCGTTGGCATTTTTCAGCCGTAAATTACGGGACTGCGAGCTCAAGTACAATGTTTTTGACCGCGAGTTGTTGGCGCTGTTTTTACCTACACGGCATTTTCGTTTTTTGCTGGAGGGTCGTTCGTTTACCGCTTATGTGGACCACAAACCACTCACGTTTGCAATGTCTAAAGTTTCGGAGCCTTGGTCAGCACGTCGGCAACAGCACTTGGCGGCCATTTTAGAGTTTACAACGGACGTCCGCAATGTGGCTGGAAAATCCAACTCTGTGGCAGACTGTCTGTCACGGGTGCTCGTTTGTCCTGTGCTTCTCGGGGTCGATTTTTCTGCCATGGCTGCTGACCAACCGGGAGTCGCTGATATAACTGCCCTTTGTGCCAGCGTTTCAGGTCTTAAGCTAGAGGAGGTCAAATTGGGAGAGGGCGGTCCTTTGATCCGGTGTGACGTTTCCACAGGCCGGACACGCCCAGTGGTTCCATCAGGTTGGCGCAGTTGCATTTTTGACTCTGTTCACTCTCTCTCGCACCCAGGTGTGCGCGCGTCTGTGAAACTAGTCAGCGCACGTTTTGTGTGGCCTGGTTTACGCAGAGAGGTGAGGAGTTGGGCAGCGGCTTGCGTGGCTTGTCAGCGTGCCAAGGTGCACCGGCACACTAAGGCACCACTGGAACCATTTCCCATTCCAGCCAAGCGTTTTGACCACGTGCATGTGGACTTAGTTGGTCCCCTGCCCCCATCACGGGGTTTCACACACCTGCTTACAGTGGTCGACTGCACAACCAGGTGGCCGGAGGTCGTTCCTCTTTCTTCCACAACTACAGGCCGGCGCAGAGCTCCGCGTTTGAGCGAGCACGGCACCCCGCTGTGTGAGTGCCGTGAGGTCGCCGCTGCACAAGCCCTTTGAACGTTCACGCGAGCGCGCCAAGCTCCAATTTTACGAGCGCCTACGCGAAGCGCGGTGTCTGACCAATCAGCTGCACGCGGAGGGGGACTGAACTGACCCCCTCCCCTCCGCTCACAGAGAACGTGAGAAGAAAGCAGAGCTCTGTTGGAGCACACACGCTGCTCACGCTGTGCTCTGCTGTGAACCCCTCACGCGCAGCGCGCGCGCGTGGCGCGGGACTCGGTCCAGCGCGGAGCTCTGCACCGGGCTTACCTCTGACGTGGCTGGTGCGTTCCTCTCCACTTGGGTTGCCCGTTTTGGTGTGCCCTCGGACATCAATTCAGACAGAGGTCCCCAGTTTATTGCAGGGCTCTGGTCCGAGATGGCGCGCTCCTTGGGGGTGCAGGTGCATCGCACTACCAGTGCAGCAATGATTTTATTGAGAGCTCGTAAATTTGAACATATTACACCCATTCTTCATAACCTCCATTGGCTTCCTGTCACCTACAGAATTCAATACAAAACTGCTCTCATTACACACCAATGCTTACACGGAACTTCACCTGACTATCTAAAGGACATTCTTGCACCATATTCATCCACCCGGTCTCTACGATCACAGAACAGTAATCTACTTCACATTCCACGAACCAAATTAAGGACCATGGGAGACAGGGCATTCTGTGTGGCTGCCCCCCGCCTATGGAACTCCCTCCCTGACTGCCTGAGAGCTCCACAGTCACTGGTTGACTTTAAAAGCGGTTTAAAGACTTTTCTTTTTAAGCAAGCCTATTCTGCCCCCGCATGATTTTATCTTTGATCTTGGTTGATAGTATTATTGATTTTACTTGATTTTATCACTTGTTTTATTTTTTTATTTTTTTAAGCAGGCCTATTCTGCCTCCACATGATTCTGTCTTTAATCTTAGTTGATACCATTATTGATTTTATTTGATTTTATCACTTGTTTTATTGTTGTAGCACTTTGAGATTTTTATTAATGAAAAGTGCGGTATAAATTGAATTTATTATTATTATTATTATTACTACCGCCTACCACCCTCAGGCTAACGGGTTGGTTGAACGTTTCCATCGGTCTCTTAAGGCGACGTTACGTGCTGCGCTAACAGACGTTGGCTGGGTGGAGTGTTTGCCGTGGGTGCTGCTTGGGTTGCGATCAGCTCCTAAGGAGACCTCAACGCTTCATCAGCCGAGTTGGTTTTTGGTCAGCCTTTACGAATCCCAGGGGAGTTTTTGTTAGACGTTGCCGCTCCACGGTTCCCCGAAGCGGTGGACCCCTATTCGCAGAGTAGTCTTTTGGTTCCGGGTCCTGTGCACCATTGTTTCCCGCAGGCGTTTGTGCCCACAGCACTCCAGTCTGCCCGTTTTGTTTTTGTGCGACGTGACGCCCACCGTTCGCCCCTCCAGCCTCCGTATGACGGGCCGTTTCGGGTGCTCGAAAGGGGCGCGAAAAGTTTTGTTTTAGACATGGGTGGGCGTAGAGAGCTGGTTACAGTGGACCGCCTGAAGCCAGCCTATGTGTTGGCTGATGAAGAGGTGTTGCCGGCTCAGGTTCCTAGACGCGGCCGCCCTCCTGCTCGACCCCATCTTCCGTTTTCTCCCCCCAACTGTGTTCCTCCCCCTGTGGCACAAAATGTTGTTCCTGCACGGGTGCCAGCTGTTTCTCCGCCCCCGAGTCGACGCAGTCGGTTCGGCAGGTTGATTAGGCCCCCTGTGAGAGACTGATATGTTTTGTATTTGCCCTTCTGGGTGTTCGGGGGGGGGGGCTGTGTGGTGTGTTGGTGAGGTATATGGCCTCATCTCTCTCTCACCCAGTAGGAGGAGCCAGCGAGGTGCTCCCCAGGTTTTACCAGGTGAAGAAGAAGAAGTGTTCGTGTGTAAATTCATTCATTCTGTTTCTGGTTTTGACGCTCGAAGGATTAAAGGCAACTGCTTGCAGATCAGTTTGTTTCTCCTTCTTCACACGCTACAATATATATATATATATATATATATATATATATATATATATATATATATATATATATGCTGTATATGCTGTATATGCTGTATATGCTGTATATAATTTTATACAAGTTTCCAAACTATGACTTGCTCCTAATTTCTCAAGAATTCTTCAAAAATAATAAAATAACTAAACATTAGTTCATAATTTGGACTATAGATGTTGGTTCTAAAATTCTGGTTCAGTGGCTGTGCAATAAGTGGAGGGAACAAACCATCCAATCATATTACTAAGATTTTCAAAATAGCAGGCTGCATAAAAAGTTTAATTCATGTAATTCCAGAGGAAAAAGTGATTTCATTGATCTTTTTGAGAGAAGTTAGTAAAAAAAAAAATCAAGGAGCATTTGTGAAAGTAAAAACCAAAATGGTACAACTAACTATTACCATTAAACATTTTAAAAGGTACAAAAATGCTTCACTGGTAAGACTATAATAGAAATTCCCATAAAATGGTCTAAAAACATGAACACTAGATCAGGCGATTTCTGCAAGGCCACACCACCATAAAAAAGTGCCGGATTGTCTTTACCTGCTAATAATGACAGCACTTCACAGCACCTGCCCAGATGCAACAACCTGAATACTCTGGTGCGTAATTTGCATGAAGCTAAAATTGCACCATCAAGATTCTAAATCCAGTAAAGTGTGCTTGTCCCCATTAAGTTGCCACAAACCCAAAAATGGGTATAGGATCTGTCAGTACAGGATTTGTCTTAACCTTTTTTTTTTTACCTTTATTTAATCGGGAAAATCCCATTGAGATTTTAAACCTCTTTTTCTGTGGAGACCCAGCCAAGATAGGCTGCAGCAAATACAAAAGAGTTACCACATCACTGTCAATAAAATAAATTAAAACATATTGATAAACATTAACAACCACACAAATACATAAAAATTAAAAACAGGTTCAAGTTATGGAATTAGTTTTAAGTCTATTTAATTCAAAACCCTTTTCAAGTCTTTATGTAGTATTCAAAAAAGTTAAGCCTGACCCTCTGGACATTCAAAAAACAAAGTTTAAAAAACAAAAAGTAGTACTACTTTAATTTTTAATTTTTTTATTTATTTTTGCTTTGTTTTGTTTTTTGAATGTCCAGAGGACCAGACTGAACTTTTTTGGATTTTTCTACCTGGATTATTGAGTATGCATCAGGGTACTTTCTGCAGTGTATTTGATGAAGCTGGTTCAGAATGGACAACAGCCTTTTTACCTGTTTCAGTTTGGGCAAACAGAACATCATGCATTAAATAGTCCTGCAAGTAGATGGGGTAAAAGTCATCACCTCTCTGTACAATCGGAGTACAAATATAAGAGAAGTCCACATATTGCTTTGTATGTGAATTAGGGGTGCAACGGTACGCTAAAATCACATTTTGGTTTGGTTCAGTTTCAAAGAGGGCTTGGTTCGGTTAATTTTTGGTACAAAAAAAAGACAAAATAAAGACTTACAAAATGTTTATTTTGAAAATATGCCAAGTAAACAATACGTTTGTATAAAAATAAATAAAAGTGACACATTTGGATGATATTTTAAATAAACGGTACTTTACAATAAAGAAACTATACTAACAAATTATAAAAATCTTAATAAATACAATAACAGTCAGAACAGAATAATAAGCAGCAACAGACTGTGTTCAATCTAACTAATCAAGTTTTAAGTTTTTGGGTGAAAAGATGAACTTGTCCACATTTTCTGCCAAAAGCGCAGATCTAGTTGCGGTGAATATCTCCAGTGGTGGAGAAAACCGCTCAATAACAACAGTAGCGGCAGTGTGGCTGTATTTGTCCTCATTACTCACAACCTCTTCTTGGACCTGCTCCCTCAGGTGACACAGGTCCCTGGAAAAGTTCAGAGTTCAGTCATCACAGACTTCTACTGGAGGGGATCTGGTGGATGTCCCTGAACAAGAAGAAGACATCTGCTATCTCTGTCCCAGACTGGAAATAAAACTCAAAGAGGTAAAAAAAAAGTTAATAAGATTATAATTTTAATTTAAAAAGGTTAATTAGATAATAATAATAAAAGAACAATACCTCTTCTTGAATGGTTGTTATGAGGTGGTTGAATCTCTCGGTCATCATCATCATCAGGGCTTTAATCTGCTCAGGACTCGTTGACATTATCAATTTTAGCTTTTTCATAAAGTGGTAAACTTTTTGGCTGAAGTGTTGACGTGATGGATGTTGTAGCGGGGCTCAAGAACTTTAAAGCTGGTGCATCAACAACATTCAGACGTAGATTCGGAGCTTTAAAAACTTCTACAGGTTGTGTTATTGCTCTGGACCAATCTGAATTACCTGATGAAGGTTGTTTAAATGCTGCTGTTATCGCTCTGTTCTTCTGTAGAATACGTTCACATTCGGATGATGTTGTTTCAAGTCCGTTAACAAGTTAAGACGTGTTGCCTGCAGCAGATCCAATCTCCGTGAAAGAACGTCAACACATAGCTTTGGATTTGCGCTCTTCTTTTAACAAGAAACCCATAATGTTCCCAAACTGGAGACCGCAACGAGATGCTAGGCTGCTAAATGCTACACATGCTGCAAGATAATAGCGCCGTGCTGAAACACGCCTAAGAATTTTAGTTCCGCGGCGCATAATCTCCCGTTTATAACATTTAATGAGAGAAAAAATAACCGAAACGGTACGCAGGTGGACCGAACAAAACGTGCCTTACCGAAACAATTCAGTGCACCCACGTGTACCATTACACCCCTAATATGAATGTACAGTAGTCCCTCATTTATCATGGGGCCTTTCCCTATTGTTTTAGTATTTATACTAGGGGTGGGCGATATGGCTCAAAAATTATATTGTGATATTTCAGAGCATTATCATGATAACGATAAATTTCGTGATATAACAAAAAAAAATTTTTATTTTTATTTGACAAAATTAACTTAACATGTTGCTTTGCAGTAGGCTATTATATAAAATTTAAAAAAAACAACAAGGGGTAATTTTACTGAAATTACTTTATTTAGTAAAGTATTCAGTATCCAAGTACAGTATAAAAATAAAACAACTAAATAAAATGAAGCTTAAGATTTGTTGAGCATAAATGAAACATAAAACAAAATACAGGTAGTCCCCGACTTACGAGCGCTCTTACTTACGAGGTCCCGGACTTACGAATATGCATCTCATTAAAAAGTTTATTTTTTATTTTTTTAAATAAATGAATACATGTACAGTACTGTACAGTCACCAAGCACTCCTAACACAGTTTTTAAAGATGAAGGTTGAAGGTCAGTTGAGTTGTCTCCCTTTCACATAAAGGGAGCTAGCTCCCTTTATGTGAATGGAGCCTACTGGGGAGGAGGGAGACAATTCAACTGACCCCTTAACTGTGTTTGGATAGGCTAAGTGCTTGGTGACTGTACAGTACTGTACATTTATCTATTTATAAATAAAAATAAATATATATATATACTGTACAGTACAGTATATTTTTAATAAATAGATAAATGAACAGTACTGTACAGTCACCAAGCACTTAGCCTATCCTAACACAGTTTTTAAAGATGAAGGAGTGAATGGAATTGTGTCCCTCCTCCATGCAGGCTCCATTCCCATAGGGAGCTAGCTCCCTTCATCACAGTACATCATCGCTGGAGCAACAGGGCGAGAGCTGAGCTCTAGCTGAAAGCAACGTAAAACAAAGAAATATATACCGGTATATATCTGGCACGAACTGAACGTCGCGGAGGAGCTGAAGAGTCGCCACCAGAAGCCACGAGCTGAGCTGGCTGACCGATTTTGAATCTTTTATTGGAGGGGGCCGAGCGCGGATCTCTGAGCTTGCCCTTTGCACTTTGAGATTTTTATTAATGAAAGTGCATTATAAATGGAATTCATTATTATTATTATTATTATTGCGTCTCGAGCCACAGGCTAGGCTGGCTAGCCGACCTCGAAACCGCCGCGACCAGAGAGGACTGAGCGCCGCACGGACTGAAAAGCCGTCGACAGGTATCGTGTGCAGACTTCGGAGCCGTTGCGACCAAGGGAGGCTGAGCGCCGTTCAAGTGCCGGTGTACCGCTGTCGGGAGCTGCGAGCTGGGCTAGCATCGGAGCTACGTGCTGTGCTAACTGAACTAGCATCCGAGCTACTATGACCGGACGAGGCCGAGCACGTGCGCGAACCGGAGGACTGCCGCCTGGAGCTTCGAGCTGGGCCTGGGCCAAGCGCCGTGAGCGAACCCGAGGATTGCCGCCTGGAGCTTCGAGCTAGGCCGAGCGCCGTGAGCGAACCGGAGGACCGCCGTCCGGAGCTGGGCTGGTGTCAGAGCTGCGCCTGGAGCTACGTGCTGTGCTAACTGGGCTAACATCGGAGCTGCTGCGACCGGAGGAAGACTGGCGCCGTGCGTGAACCGGAGGACCGCCGTCTAAGCCGGGCTAGTGAGCCAACCTCTTCGGATAACAGATCTGATTGCTGCAGGCTGCTGAAACCGTGAGTTCTGATCTGATAACTGCTGATCTGGGTGCTGTACTACTAGGCCACAGCCACCATCGTTAGGCCTGTGAGCATCGTGGAAGGGCCACGTGGTTCAGCAAACAAACCAGAGACCTGCTACCACAAGTCTACAAACTCTGTAAGTATGACGAGAGGTAAAGGACCAAAGTCACCAGACTCGAAGGGAAACAACTCAGCAGAAATGCAAGACTTTAAAAATTCACTCAACTTTATGGGTGAACAAATAGCAAACTTATCAGCAAAAATAGATTCCCAGGCCGGTCTGGTTGATGAAATAAGACAACTGAAAGATCTGATAATTAGCAAAGACAATAAAACTGCTGAACTAGAACGAAAAATAGATTACTTAGAACAATACACAAAGCAAGACAACGTGGTGATCTCAGGACTGGATGTTAGTAAGTGTCGGACATATGCAAAAGCTCTTACTAACAAAGATCCAACTGAGAATGCATCTCAGGAAGAACTACAGACTCTGGAGGAGCATGTAGTTACATTTTTAACAGGACAATTACATTGACATAATAATAATAATAATGTCTATTCCTGTCATCTGCATATGTTCCCATACACAGACGAAATTCGTCTCTGCATTTAACCCAACCACCTACCAGGTGGTGCAGTGAGCAGCCCGAAAGCGCCCGGGGAGCTGGAGAAATAGGTGTGCACTCATAGACACCCCAAGCTGGGTAGTGGCCGGGGCGCGAACCCACGACCTTCGGATCCGTAGTCAAAAGCCCTGCCACTAGACCAAACTATGGGGACATTTCGTTCTGTCACACCCTGCCCAGTAAATCACGAAAATTCAAACTGTCGGTAGTTGTCAAGTTCATTAGCAGGAAGTTAAAAAAATCTATGTAATTATGCATGCAAGAAATCTGTAGGGAACAAAAGTTTACATAAATGAACATCTAACAAAAAAATGGAAACATTGCACATGGAGCAAGGTTGTTAAAAAACAGAACAAAATAGTATCAACATGGACAAGAAATGGAAACATCTTTATCAAAACACATGAAGGGGCTCAGCCTAAAATGATAAAAGAGCTGAAGGATCTGGAAAAACTTGGAGGAACTCAGGAGATGACAAATCACTAATCAATGAAACAACTTACACACAAAATGGACATAATATACAGTGAAATGAACAAATACCTTAGAACATGACAGCATATGAAGACTCAGAACCTAAAATATCACAGTCACACAAACTCTCAAAGTGCCTAAATACTCACAGCTTTCACTTTTAGCATCTAGTCATTCAACCAGAGCCAGGCCTTAAAGGCCTTACAACTCCAACAGGAGCAAAACAACAACAACCTGAGAGGGTGGAGATCTCTCAGAATTGTTTGGTTACCTGACAGTGTCACCTCAGCAGTTCCAGTGAACCTCAGCTGAATTTCACACCATCCAGAAGACTTCAATAAGCCACCATTCGTTCATCAAGCCTGTCTTGGTACAACGAGTCTCCACCCTGCACCAAACACAGTATGTCAGCTTTATAGGCAGGACCTGCAGGTGAACAGCAGCTCTGCCCAATCAAGCTTGAGTGAAGCAGGCTGAGTAATAAAAAAAGGTGAGTTCTTTATTGAACCAGCAGGCTGCAACAGTTTGCAGCCAAGATAAATAAAAGCAAGGATGTTTGAACTGCTAAAACCCCCAGGGTGCATAACAAGCAGAAGTATAAATGCAAATATATACAAAATAACAGATTACTTAAAACAATTAAATAGAATTATTATGATAATAGCACTGTCAGAGACATGGCTTAATGATGAAAACACAAATAATATTCACATCAAAGGGTATGAATTATTTCATATGAACAGAAATAATAAAAGAGGTGGTGGAGTCACTCTATTTGTTAATAATGAAATCAAATGTAAATTAAACAGTGAAATGTCAATAATTGTTGATAATATTATGGAAATGATAACAATAGAAATAATAAACAAAAACGATAAAAACATAATAATAAGTTGTGTATATAGATCACCAGGATCAAATATAGAAATATTCACTGATAAAATCTTGGAGCTATTGGAGAAGAGTTTTAATAAAAAAGTTTTTTTGTGTGGAGACTTTAACATTGATATGGGAAATAAAACAGATTCAAATAACACCAGTATATTTATAAACTCTATGTACAGTTTAAATATGTATCCGTTGATATCAAAGCCAACAAGAATTACAACTCATAGTGTCACAATAATTGATAATATTTTCACAAATATAACAAACGGGGATGTGATAGGTGGTATTTTAACGACCGACTTAAGTGATCATTTACCAGTTTTCACAATCTATAAAAATGATCAAAGCATTAAGAAAGCAGTTACAAAGAAGAAAAAGATCATAAACATGTAATAATATAGATAAATATGTCAGTTTGCTGACTTATCTATAATTTAGATGATAGATTTGAGCAGGTTTAGACTGACACAAATTTACCATCAGTTTTACGGGTTCTCAACTTTTTCAGATTAAATCAATAAATCTGTGGCTCAGTGAATGTAATGTAACTTGACAGGAAACGTTATTATGTTGACCTACCAAAGGCAGAGTCATTTAATAACAAAATCATCAAATTCCATCCATCCATCCATCCATTTTTGTCCGCTTATCCGGGGTCGGGTCACGGGGGTAGCAGCCTAAGTAGGGAGGCCCAGACTTCCCTCTCCCCAGCCACATGGAGCAGCTCCTCTGGGGGAATCCCAAGGCGTTCCCAGGCCAGCCGAGAAACATAGTCCCTCCAGCGTGTCCTGGGTCTTCCTCTGGGTCTCCTCCCGGTGGGACATGCCCGGAACACCTCACCAGGGAGGCGTCCAGGAGGCATCCTAACCAGATGCCCGAGCCACCTCAACTGGCTCCTCTCGATGTGGAGAAGCAGCGGCTCTACTCCGAGTCCCTCCCGGATGACTGAGCTTCTCACCCTATCTCTAAGGGAGAGTCCAGACACCCTGCGGAGAAAACTCATTTCAGCCGCTTGTATCCGAGATCTCGTTCTTTCGGTCACAACCCAAAGCTCATGACCATAGATGAGGGTGGGAACGTAGATCGATCGGTAAATTGAGAGCTTTGCCTTTCGACTCAGCTCTCTCTTCACCACGACAGACCGGTACAGCGCCCGCTTCACTGCGGACGCTGCACCTATCCGCCTATCGATCTCACGCTCCAGTTTTCCCTCATTCGTGAACAAGACCCCGAGATACTTAAACTCCTCCACTTGGGGCAGGACCTCATCCCCGACCCGGAGAGGGCATGCTACCCTTTTCCGGCTCAAGACCATGGCCTCGGATTTGGAGGAACTGATCCTCATCCCGGCCGCATCACACTCGGCTGCAAACCGCTCCAGCGAAAGCTGTAGATCACGATCTGATGAAGCCAATAGGACCACATCATCTGCAAAAAACAGAGAAGCGATTCTAAGGCCACCAAAACGGATCCTCTCAACACCTTGGCTGCGCCTAGAAATTCTGTCCATAAAAGTTATGAACAGAATCGGTGACAAAGGGCAACCTTGGCGGAGTCCAACTCTCACTGGAAACGAGCCTGACTTACTGCCGGCAATGCGGACCAAGCTCTCATCAAATTACAATCAAAGCATATTTACATAGATTGATCGATCACAACTTATAACTAACTTTTCAGCAGATTAAAACATAAGAACAACAGAACACAAGTTAATGAGTCTTATATTAACTTATTTCTGTGGCACAAACTTACAGTTTGACATTTAGAAATAAACATAAGGAGGAGTTTAAGGAGGAAGATTAAAGATTTAAGGAGGAAGATTAAAGTATGAAAGGAAATGGTTGAATCTTATCTTGAGATGTTTTAACCAGAGTGGTTCATCCTCTGGTCGGTTTCAGCTGGACGTCCGTACCGTGATGAAACAACGTTTACCTTTGTGAAGATTTTCTTATCTCGACTCCAGTAAATTAGTCAAGCCAGACGCGCATGCCCTGTTGCGTTTTACAGGCGACAAATCTCATCTTGCCACGGTCTCGTGAGGTCTGCTTCAGCCTCCCAGAGTGATGTTATCAGCTCCGGTTTGGTTTTCAAGATAACTTCCAGAAAGAGTTCACAGCTTGGAGCTGTGATACTCAGATGACTCACAGCTGACGTGCTGTTTGAACCTCGTTGAAGACGTGGGCCTTTGACTGATGGCCGGACGTACATCAGCTTGGAGAAAGACGTCTATGCATCTTTCCTTCTCCCAGAGAACTCACAGTTGTTGAGTTAGTGGTTCCCCTTTGCACTCAAGAAAGTACAGGAAGTGTCCCTTTAAGAAGGGGGTGTGACTTAGTCACATACTTCCTGCTGATTGGTTGTCTTACCACTAGAGAGGGTGTGACTTTGCAAGTCAGTGAGTTTGAGTGACAGATAGGGTAGACAGTAAATAGAGAAACATGCGTCAGAAGATGCAGGTGCATGTGAACAAGCCATGTAATTTGTTTTGAGAACAGATTCATTGTTTTTAGAAAGGACGGGAGACAGAAAGCAAGTTATGTCTAGAACTTTTCCTTCGTTCCAAAAACACTTCAAACAAATACGAACGGATTGTTCAGTCAACTTTAGACAGTTATTCTGCATAGAGCAGACAGTTTAAAGCAAGATCATTCTGAGGTGTTCTCTTAACTTTGGCATATTTAAAATATACCAGCTTAGTAAATCATCATTAAATGACAAAAATATACTGTTGATCAATTTTGAATTAAAGCTTCAGTATGTAGCTTTTTTTATAAACATATTT
>JBBPBX010052238.1:6849-24283 GCA_038048925.1 Garcialebias charrua
TATTATATTTATAAAATGTTATAAACTTTATTAATATATGTTATATTTATAAAATGTTATAAATTTCATTATTATATATTATATTTATAAAATGTTATAAAGTTTATATTATATTATATTTATAAATGTTATAAAGTTTAATATATATTATATTTATAAAATGTTATAAAGTTTAATATTATATATTATATTTATAAAATGTTATTAAGTTTATTATTATATATTATATTTATAAAATATTATAAAGTGTTCTAAACGGATGTTGAGCTGGACTCGCTCCATGTCTACACCTTCACACACGCTAAGCCAATCAAAGCTGTCCTCTGTGTGTGTGTGCGTGTGTGCGTGCGTGCGTGTGTGTGTGTGTGTGCGTGCGTGTGTGATTAGAGGGACTCTGCTGACTCAGGAGGATCAGAGGACTGTTTCTAATCTTCTCCTCACTTTTCATTGTGTCCTCTCGTCTCACGTTCAGTCCTTTCATTGTCCTCCTGTCTCTGCTGCTCTTTTTTGTTTTGTTTCTCATCTGTCTCTGACGTCTCTGTCTCCTGAACGTTTCATTCTCATTGAGCTACTCATGGTAGTCCTCTGAGTGAGACAGACTGGTGTCCATCTCTGTCCTCTGAATGAGACACACAGGTGTCCATCGCTGTCCTCTGAGTAAGACAGATAGTTGTCCACCTCTGTCCTCTGAGTGAGACACACAGGTGTCCATCTCTGTTTTCTGAGTGAGACAGACATGTGTCCATCTCTGTCTTTTGAGTGAGACAGGTGTATCATCCCTCTTCTAATCTCTTTATCCTGGTCAGGGTGACAGAGAAGACTCCTCTCCTGGACCCTCCATCTCCTCCTGTCTCCTCCCGTCTCTTTGTGTCTTTGTGTCTCTGTGAGGTCTTGGCTCCAGGTCCAGGTGTGTTTTCGTCAGGGGGTCTTCATGGGGAGGGGTGCCTCTGTTTCCAGGCTCCAGGGTTTGGGGGTCCGGTGGAGGATCTAGGTCAGTCCAGGATTATCAGCTGACAGGTAAGACATGACATCATCACAGGCAGGTGGACGTCTTCACACTGAGATCGTTTCAGTTCAGTGTTTGAATCATTTCAAGACATGAAGGAGATGTACATTAGTTGAAGTGTCTCTTAGAGACATGTCCAACATGGACTTATGATGAGATGTAAGTCAGGTCTTCTCTTAGAGACAACATGTCCAACATGGACTTATGATGAGGCGTGTGTCAGGTCGTCTCTTAGAGACATGTCCAACATGGACTTATGATGAGATGTAAGTCAGGTCTTCTCTTAGAGACAACATGTCCAACATGGACTTATGATGAGGCGTGTGTCAGGTCGTCTCTTAGAGACAACGTGTCCAACATGCTCTTCTGATAAGACATGTGTCAGGTCGTCTCTTAGAGACATGTCCAACATGGACTTATGATGAGATGTAAGTCATGTCTTCTCTTAGAGACAACATGTCCAACATGGACTTATGATGAGGCGTGTGTCAGGTCGTCTCTTAGAGACAACATGTCCAACATGGACTTCTGATGAGATGTGTGTCAGATCGTCTCTTGTCCAACATGGACTTCTGATGAGACATGTGTCAGGTTGTCTCTTAGAGACAACATGTCCAACATGGACTTATGATGAGGCGTGTGTCAGGTCGTCTCTTAGAGACAACGTGTCCAACATGCTCTTCTGATAAGACATGTGTCAGGTCGTCTCTTAGAGACAACGTGTCCAACATGGACTTCTGATGAGATGTGTGTCAGGTCGTCTCTAAGAGGCAAAATGTCCAACATGCTCTTCTGATGAGACGTGTGTCAGATCGTCTCTTGTCCAACATGGACTTCTGATGAGACATGTGTCAGGTTGTCTCTTAGAGACATGTCCAACATGGACTTATGATGAGGCGTGTCAGGTCGTCTCTTAGAGACAATGTGTCCAACATGGTCTTCTGATGAGGCGTGTGTCAGGTCGTCTCTTAAAGACAACGTGTCCAACATGGTCTTCTGATGAAACGTGGTTCAGGTCGTCTTTTTACTCAGCGCAGATCTTTGAACGGTAAAGACGTGATGTTTCACGTTAGATGTGAGGATGTCCTGTGAAATTATTCATCAGGTCTCTGATGGACCTGTTCATGGACGAGGTTTGTTTACAGTAAATGTTTGTTTACAGTAATGTTTTTTACAGTATGTGTTTTTTACAGTAAATGTTTTTTTACAGTAAATGTTTTTTACAGTAAATGTTTGTTTATAGTGTTTGTTTAAAGTAAATGTTTGTTTACAGTAAACGTTTGTTTACAGTAAATGTTTGTTTGCAGTAAATGTTTGTTTAAAGTAAATGTTTATTCACAGTAAATATTTTTTACTGTATGTGTTTGTTTACATTAAGTGTTTGTTTAAAGTAAGTGTTTGTTCATAGTAAATATTTTTTACTGTATGTGTTTGTTTACATTAAGTGTTTGTTTAAAGTAAATGTTTGTTCACAGTAAATGTTTTTTCAGTGTTTTTTTTAAAGTAATTTTTTATAGTGTTTGTTTACAGTAAATGTTTTTTACAGTAAATGTTTGTTTACAGTAAATGTTTTTTACAGTATGTGTTTGTTTACATTAAGTATTTGTTTACAGTTAATATTTGTTTACAGTAAATGTTTGTTCACAGTATGTTTGTTTACAGTTAATGTTTGTTTACAGTATGTGTTTATTTACAGTAAATGTTTGTTTACAGTATGTGTTTGTTCACAGTAAGTGTTTGTTTATTTACAGTTAATGTGTGTTTATACCTTGTAGTATGTGTTTGTTTACAGTAAATAATTGTTTACAGTAAATGTTTGTTCATAGTGTTTGTTTACAGTAAATGTTTTTACAGTTTGTGTTTGTTTACAGTAAGTGTTTGCTTACACTAAGTGTTTGTTTACAGTAAATGTTTGTTTACAGTATGTTTGTTTACAGTTAATGTTTGTTTACAGTATGTGTTTGTTTACAGTAAATGTTTGTTTATAGTAATTGTTTGTTTATTTACAGTAAGTTTTTGTTCACAGTAAGTGTTTGTTTATTTACAGTAAATGTTTGTTTACAGTATGTGTTTGTTTACAGTAAATGCTTGTTTACAGTAAATGTTTGTTTATAGTGTTTGTTTACAGTAAATTTTTGTTCACAGTAAGTGTTTATTTACAGTAAATGTTTGTTTACAGTAAATGTTTGTTTACAGTATGTGTTTGTTTAAAGTAAGTGTTTGTTTATTTACAGTAAATGTTTGTTTACAGTAAATGTTTGTTTACAGTACGTGTTTGTTTACAGTAAGTGTTTGCTTATTTACAGTAAATGTTTGTTTACAGTAAATGTTTGTTTACAGTATGTGTTCGTTTACAGTAAAAGTTGTTTACTGTAAATGTTTGTTCACAGTAAGTGTTTGTTTATTTACAGTAAATGTTTGTTTACAGTATTTCTTTGTTTACAGTAAATGTTTGTTTATAGTAAGTGTTTGTTTTCAGTAAATGTTTGCTTACAGTATGTGTTTGTTTACAGTAAGTGTTTGTTTATTTACAGTAATTGTTTGTTTACAGTATGTGTTTGTTTACAGTAAGTGTTTATTTGTTTACAGTAAATGTTTGTTTACAGTATGTGTTTGTTTACAGTAAGTGTTTGTTTATTTACAGTAAATGTTTGTTTACAGTAAATGTTTGTTTACAGTATGTGTTTGTTTACTGTAAGTATTTGTTTACTGTAAGTGTTTGTGTACAGTAAATGTGTGTTTACAGTATGTGTTTGTTTACAGTAAATGTTTGTTTACAGTAAATGTTTGTTCACTATAAGTGTTTGTTTACAGTAAATGTTTGTTTACAGTGAATGTTTGTTTATAGTAAAGTGTTGGTTTACAGTAAATGTTTGTTTATAGAAAGTGTTGGTTTACAGTAAATGTTTGTTTACAGTAAGGGTTTGTTTACAGTAAATGTTTGTTTACAGTAAGGGTTTGTTTACAGTAAATGTTTGTTCACTGTAAGTGTTTGTTTACAGTATGTGTTTGTTTACAGTAAATGTTTGTTTACAGTGAATGTTTGTTTATAGTAAGTGTTTGTTTATAGTAAGTGTTTGTTTACAGTAAATGTTTGTTTATAGTAAGTGTTTGTTTACAGTAAATGTTTGTTTATAGTATGTGTTTGTTTACAGTATGTGTTTGTTTACAGTGAATGTTTGTTTATAGTAAGTGTTTGTTTATAGTAAGTGTTTGTTTACAGTAAATGTTTGTTTACAGTAAATGTTTGTTTACAGTAAATGTTTGTTTACAGTAAATGTTTGTTTACAGTAAATGTTTGTTTACAGTATGTTTTATGACACTCTTTTATCTCATATTAATGATACCCTCTCCACCTTCAACTCCTCCAACCCAGATGATCTTGTCACATTATACAACACCAGCCTCACCAACATCCTTAACTCTGTTGCTCCTCTGAAAACCCGGACTGTTTCCTTCTCCAACTCTGCACCCTGGTTCACTCCAGCACTCTGCTCCCTGAAAACCAAAGGTCGGCGGCTAGAGCGTCTCTATAAAAAATCCGGTCTCACAATTCACAAGGAACTTTATGCAAACCACCTCATCCATTACAAGAACAGTATTTCTCAAGCCAAATCCAGCTACTTCTCTGACATCATCAGTTCTAATGTTGGTAATTCAAAAACATTGTTCTCTCTCCTTCACCGTTCTGTCTCATCTCCTAACTCCCTGCCCTCTCACATGGTTTCCACAGAATTTTGCAACTCCCTGATGTCATATTTCAATGAAAAGATTATTTCAATTCATAAACACCTTGGTCCAAATACTGCCCCCAACATCCATGTTGAACTCCCCCCTCCCTCCCTCCCTTTCTCTGTCTTCTCCCTCCCCTCTGCTGATGACATTATCAACAAGTCCAAGTCCTCATCCTGTCAACTTGACCCATTTCCCACATCCATCCATCCATCCATCTTCTTCCGCTTATCCGGGGTCGGGTCGCGGGGGTAGCAGCCTAAGTAGGGAGGCCCAGACTTCCCTCTCCCCAGCCACTTGGAGCAGCTCCTCTGGGGGAATCCCAAGGCGTTCCCAGGCCAGCCGAGAAACATAGTCCCTCCAGCGTATCCTGGGTCTTCCTCTGGGTCTCCTCCCGGTGGGACATGCCCGGAACACCTCACCAGGGAGGCGTCCAGGAGGCATCCTAACCAGATGCCCGAGCCACCTCAACTGGCTCCTCTCGATGTGGAGAAGCAGCGGCTCTACTCCGAGTCCCTCCCGGATGACCGAGCTTCTCACCCTATCTCTAAGGGAGAGTCCAGACACCCTGCGGAGAAAACTCATTTCAGCCGCTTGTATCCGAGATCTCGTTCTTTCGGTCACAACCCAAAGCTCATGACCATAGATGAGGGTGGGAACGTAGATCGATCGGTAAATTGAGAGCTTTGCCTTTCGACTCAGCTCTCTCTTCACCACGACAGACCGGTACAGCGCCCGCTTCACTGCGGATGCTGCACCTATCCGCCTATCGATCTCACGCTCCAGTTTTCCCTCATTCGTGAACAAGACCCCGAGATACTTAAACTCCTCCACTTGGGGCAGGACCTCCTCCCCGACCCGGAGAGGGCATGCTACCCTTTTCCGGCTCAAGACCATGGCCTCGGATTTGGAGGAACTGATCCTCATCCCGGCCGCATCACACTCGGCTGCAAACCGCTCCAGTGAAAGTTGTAAATCACGAACTGATGAAGCCAATAGGACCACATCATCTGCAAAAAACAGAGAAGAGATTCTAAGGCCACCAAAACGGATCCTCTCAACACCTTGGCTGCGCCTAGAAATTCTGTCCATAAAAGTTATTAACAGAATCGGTGACAAAGGGCAACCTTGGCGGAGTCCAACTCTCACCGGAAACGAAACCATTTCCCACAGTTCTTGTTAAATCCTGTCTCCCATCTCTGCTCCCTATCATCACTAATATCATCCACTCCTCCCTAACCTCTGGCATTGTTCCCACAGCATTCAAATCTGCTGCAATCACCCCCATCATCAAGAAACCAGGTCTTGACTTCACCAACTTCAATAATCTTCGTCCGATCTCCAATCTGCCCTTCATCTCCAAGATCCTTGAAAAAACTGTTGCTAGTCAACTTCACTCACACCTGTCCAACAACAACATTTATGAAGAGTTTCAATCTGGTTTTCGCCCCCACCATAGCACCGAAACAGCTCTAGTAAAAATTACTAACGACCTTCTTCTTGCTGCTGACTCTGGTCTTCTGTCCATCCTCATTCTTCTTGATCTAAGTTCTGCCTTCGACACCATCTGTCATTCTATCCTCCTCAACAGACTAACCTCCATTGGCATCTCAGGTACCCCGTTAGACTGGTTCAACTCCTATCTCTCTGACCGCACTCAATTCATTCAGCTTAAATCCTTCCGTTCCCAGTCTTCCCCTGTCTCCACGGGTGTCCCCCAAGGCTCTGTCCTCGGACCCCTCCTCTTCATCATTTACCTCCTTCCTCTAGGTCACATCTTCCGCAAATACGGCATCCATTTCCACTGTTATGCTGATGACACGCAGCTCTACTTGTCATCAAAACCTAACTCCACCCACCCACCCTCCATCCTCACCGACTGTCTCAACGAGCTAAATCACTGGTTTTCTAACAATTTCCTTCAACTAAACAGCAACAAAACAGAAATCATTCTTGTTGGTACCAAAAACTCTATTTCAAAATCAGAACATCTTCTCGTCCCCCTTAACAACTCTCTGCTATCCCCCTCCCCTCAGGTCAAGAGCCTCGGTGTCATCCTCGACACCACTCTCTCCTTCACTTCACACATCAACAATATTACTCGGTCTGCCTATTTCCACCTCCGTAATATTAACCGTCTCCGTCCTTCTCTCACACCCCGCTCCACAGCCATCCTGGTGCACAGTCTTGTGACTTCCCGTATCGATTACTGCAACTCCCTTCTCTACGGCCTCCCCAACAAATCTCTCCACAAGTTACAGATGGTCCAGAACTCAGCTGCCCGTGTCATCACTCAAACCTCCTACTATAACCACATCACTCCTGTCCTGCAGCAGCTCCACTGGCTCCCGGTTAAATCACGCATCATCTTCAAAATTCTACTCCTCACGTTCAAAGCTATCCACAACCTTGCCCCTCCTTATCTATCTGACCTCCTACAAATCTCCATCCCATCACGCTCTCTCAGATCCTCCTCTTCACTACATCTCCATGTACCCTCTGCCCGCCTCTCCACCATGGGGAGCAGGGCCTTCACCTGCTCTGCCCCTCACCTCTGGAACGCTCTACCGCCAGACCTTCGAAACACCACCTCCCTTTCTCTGTTCAAGACTGCCCTGAAAACACATCTCTTTAGACTAGCTTATCATTAACTTTACTAAATGTATTTTTATCTTCCATTTTATATCCTTTATGTATTTTATATTTCAATTTGTCGCTGATAATGTTTGCTCTGTATTACACTGTGTTGGTTTGTTAAGTGTCCTTGGGTGTCCTGAAAGGCGCTTTTAAATAAAATGATTATTATTATTATTATTTGTTTACAGTAAGTGTTTGTTTACAGTAAATGTTTGTTTACAGTATGAGTTTGTTTACTGTAAATGTTTGTTTACAGCCTCAGGTTGTTGCCTGTGTAAGGACAAACAACCTGAACTAAGGACAGTGTGTTGTGGACGTCTGATTTTTGTGTCAAAGTTCAGAGGTCTTCGTCAGACTCAGAAACTGGGTCTGGTCTTGATCCGGTTCAAGCCAGAACGTCTCTACAACCACGAGGGAGAAGAAGGTCAAACCCCCTGGTTCTGGTTCTGGTTCTGAAGGAGGAACCTGACCCAGTCTAACATCCTGATGTGGGAAACTCCAGAACTGGAAGAAGCTTCATGAGTCCAGGACTGTTAGAGCCACTCGTGTTCTGTGGTTCTGAAAAGGTCCCGGTCATGAAAACGGTCCAGTCGTCCAGCAGCTGGTTCTGAGTTCTGTTCCAAACGGGCCTTTCTCAGAACCTGCAGCACGTGGACTTTGTGTTGGACCAGGTCTGATGTGCTGCTGGAGTCCAAACAGAACCAGATCATGACATGTTCCTCTGTTTCTGACCAAACAGAGACCACATGGCCAGAGTAGCACCGTCAGTACCGACCCGTGGGCCGGGATTCAAACCCCCCACCATCATCCTGCAGGACATGGAGGGGGAGGAGCCAGATGACATCACAGACCGGGTCAGGTGAGTTCATCCTAATCTGGGTCAAAAGGTCCAGTCGACTGGTTCTGACCCAACATGTCCTGAACCATCAGAACTAAATCCATTGTTGGTTTCTGGTCCAGGTTTCCTCTGGAGTCTGGACCTGAGGTTCTGTTCAACGTCAACAACAACAACAACAACAACAACGTCAACAACAACAACAACAACCAGGAGGAGTAAGAACTTTTTCATTGACAGAACTGGGCCGGGCCCGTCCCTCAGACACAGGTTCTGTTCTGAGTCCAAAGAACTCACCTGACCTTCACCTGTTGGTTACCTTTACCTGCAGGGAGGACACGAGGAGGAAGAGGAGCAACGAGGAGGAACCGAGGAGGAAGAGGAGCGACAAGAAACAACAGAAGGAGTGAGTCTGAGGACAATCTGATTCATCAGTTACTGGAGGGACGAAGACGTTTGTCCTCGTTTGTCTTCCAGAAAACACAGACAGGAGAAGAAGGAGAAGAAGGAGAGGAAGGAGAGGAAGGAGAAACAGAGGGAGGAGAAGAAACAGAAGGAGAAGGAGGAGAAGGAGGAGAAACAGAAGAAGGAGGAGAAGGAGAAGAAGGAGGAGGTGTAAGTTATCTGCTGTGGTTTTTTATGTCTGTTTTTACATCATACATTCTGACAGTTTGTTAAACTCCAGAGTTGTGTTAAAGTTGTGTTGTTTGTGTTGTGTTGTTTGTGTTGTGTTGTATTGTATGTATTGTATTAATTGTATTGTATTTGTTGTGTTGTTTGTGTTGTGTTGTTTGTGTTGTTTTGTTTGTGTTGTGTTGTATTGTATGTGTTGTATTGTATGTGTTGTGTTAATTGTATTGTATTTGTTGTGTTGTTTGTGTTGTGTTGTTTGTATTGTGTTGTTTTGTTTGTATTGTGTTGTATTTGTTGTGTTGTTTGTGTTGTTTGTGTTGTATTTGTTGTGTTGTTTGTGTTGTGTTGTATTTGTTGTGTTGTTTGTGTTGTATTTGTTGTGTTGTTTGTGTTGTGTTGTTTGTATTGTGTTGTTTGTATTGTGTTGTATTTGTTGTGTTGTTTGTGTTGTTTGTGTTGTATTTGTTGTGTTGTTTGTGTTGTGTTGTTTGTGTTGTGTTGTTTGTATTGTGTTGTGTTGTGTTGTGTTGTTTGTGTTGTATTTGTTGTGTTGTTTGTGTTGTGTTGTATGTATTGTGTTGTTTGTGTTATGTTGTTTGTGTTGTATTTGTTGTGTTGTTTTATGTTGTGTTGTTTGTGTTGTATTTGTTGTGTTGTTTGTGTTGTGTTGTTTGTGTTGTGTTGTTTGTATTGTGTTGTATTTGTTGTGTTGTTTGTGTTGTGTTGTATTTGTTGTGTTGTTTGTGTTGTGTTGTATGTATTGTGTTGTTTGTGTTATGTTGTTTGTGTTGTATTTGTTGTGTTGTTTTATGTTGTGTTCAGGGCCCGGGACATCACAGTGTTCGACCCAGCAGGGAACACCTACTATCACTGGCTGTTCATCATCACCATCCCCGTCATGTACAACTGGACCCTCATCATCGCCCGGTGAGGCCCAGTTGGATCACTGGATCATCATGAGGGTCTACTGGTCTTTGTAACAGAGGAAAACACAGAAGATACATTTTCAACTGAACTTTCTGCCACATCTTTATTTCAAACACTCAGTTCAGGAGTGACTTGTACAAAAGTGACTCGTACAGAACTGACTCGTAAGTGACTCGTATAGGAAGTGACTCATACAGAAGTGACTCATACAGAACTGACTCATACAGAACTGACTCGTATGTGAATCATACAGAAACTGACTCATACAGAAGTGACTCTTTTGTGAATCATACAGAAACTGACTCATACAGAACTGACTCGAATGTGAATCATACAGAAACTGACTCATACAGAAGTGACTCGTACAGAAGTGACTCATATGTGAATCATACAGAAACTGACTCATACAGAACTGACTCATACAGAACTGACTCATATGTGAATCATACAGAAACTGACTCATACAGAAGTGACTCGTACAGAAGTGACTCATACAGAATTGACTCATACAGAAGTGACTCATACTGAACTGACTCATACAGAACTGACTCATACAGAACTGACTCATACAGAACTGACTCGTACAGAAGTGACTCATACAGAACTGACTCATACAGAAGTGACTCGTACAGAAGTGACTCATACGAAACTGACTCATACAGAAGTGACTCGTACAGAAGTGACTCATACAGAACTGACTCGTAAGTACAGGGAGTGACTCATACAGGAAGTGACTCATACAGAAGTGACTAGTACAGAAGTGACTCATACAGAAGTGGCTTGTACATGAAGTGACACATACTGAAGTGACTCATACAGGAAGTAACTAATTCAGAACTAACTCGTACAGAAGTGACTCATATTGACTCATACAGAAGTAACTCATACAGGAAGTAACTCATTCAGAACTTACTCATACAGAAGTGACTCATACAGGAAGCGACTCCTACATCACGTGACTCATACAGAATTGACTTGTAGTGACTCGTACAGAAGTGACTCATACAGGAAGTGACACATTCAGAACTGACTAATTCAGAAGTGACTCATATTGACTCATACAGCTGTGATTCATACAGAAGTGACTCATACAGAAGTGACTAGTACAGAAGTGGCTCATACAGAAGGGACTCATACAGGAAGTAACTAATTCAGAACTGACTCATACAGAAGTGACTCATACAGAGTGACACATTCAGAACTGACTAATTCAGAAGTGACTCATATTGACTCATACAGCTGTGATTCATACAGAAGTGACTCATACAGAACTGACTCATACAGAAGTGACTCGTACAGAAAGACGTAACTCATACAGGAAGTAACTCATTCATAACTGACTCTACAGAAGTGACTCATAATGACTCATACAGAAGTGACTCATACAGGAAGTAACTCATTAAGTACTGACTCATACAGAAGTGACTCCTACATCAAGTGACTCATACAGAAGTGACTTATACAGGAAGTGACTCATTCAGAACTGACATACAGAAGTGACTCATACAGGAAGTGACTCCTACATCAAGTGACTCATACAGAACAGAAGGGACTTGTACAGAAGTGACTCATACAGGAAGTGACTTATACAGGAAGTGACTCATTCAGAACTGACATACAGAAGTGACTCATACAGGAAGTGACTCCTACATCAAGTGACTCATACAGAACAAAAGGGACTTGTACAGAAGTGACTAATACAGGAAGTGACTTATACAGGAAGTGACTCATTCAGAACTGACATACAGAAGTGACTCATACAGGAAGTGACTCCTACATCAAGTGACTCATACAGAACAGAAGGGACTTGTACAGAAGTGACTAATACAGGAAGTGACTCATTCAGAACTGACATACAGAAGTGACTCATACAGGAAGTGACTCATTCAGAACTGACTCGTACAGAAGTGACTCGTTCAGGAAGTCACATTTAAATCAGTTTTTACACAAGAAGCTGGTGAAGATTCTCAGTCATCCAGGACATGATAAATAAATAAATAACTTTCAATACAAAAACAAATAAACAAATAAAGTCCTAGTTGTTTTTGTATTGAAAGTTTTTTGAATTTACACAAGAACAAAATGTCAGTCTCTATCAGAACATTCATCTTTTCAACCTGACACTTCAGAACATCAACATCCACTAACGTTCATTTCAGAGTGTGTGTTTAATTCAGAGGTCACGAGTTTCATCGTCCGGTGATGCGTTCAGGTTCCAGGGTTTTGGTCCAGTAAATGGTAAATGGTAAATGGAGCTTATTTATATAGCGCTTTCCAGCCCCCTTCGAGGGGCCCCAAAGCGCTTTACAATACCAGCCATCCACCCAGTCACACACACATTCATACACCGGTAGCGGTAGACTGCCATGCAAGGCACCATCCAGTCCTACTGGGAGCAACTCGGGGTTAAGTGTCTTGCCCAGGGACACACGACACATGGTGGGCGGAAGCGGGATTCGAACCTCCAACCTTCCGATCGGGGGTCGACTGCCACTACCACTGTGCCACGGCCGCCCCATCCAGTACCATCAGATAACTTGTTTTCTGGTTTCAGAGCCTGTTTCGAGGAGCTCCAGACGGACTACTTGTTCATGTGGTTCTTCCTGGACTTTGTCTCTGATGTCCTCTATCTCATGGACATGGCCTTCAGAACCCGGACCGGTCAGCGGACGCCCAACGTGCACTCTGCTGTGCTCGCTCGGACTCGTCACTAATCGTAGCTGGCGTGTGTCTGCAGGTTACCTGGAGCAGGGGTTGCTGGTGAAGGATGAGCAGAAGCTACGCGAGTGCTACACAAACACCTTTCAGTTCAAACTGGACCTGGTCTCCATGATCCCCACTGATGTCCTGTACCTGATCGCTGGAGTCACGTACCCTGAGGTCCGCCTCAACAAACTGTTGAGGTTCAACAGGTATGGTTCCTCAGCAGGCAGGACACAAGCTAGAAACAAAGTGTCATAAACTGGTGGAAACCGGAACCTACCTTCAGAGGAACGTCCCACACGGTTATTTTACTGTCTTCAGTGAGTAGTTGCAACATCTGACACTGATCCGTGTTGGTTCATTGGGTCACGGCAGAACTTTGAAGGGAGGTTGGACCCAGCCCTAGACACAGTGAAGGGGCTCCACCTCCTCCTTTAAAAGTTTATTGAGCATTTCCCTCGACAGACTCAGAGCTCCATGGATGGATCGTTTGTCCTCTCTGCTGTGGGAACATCTTGGGACCTTGCAGGAGGAACTGGAGAGGGTTACTGGGGAGAGGGATGCGTTTCTCTCCTGGTCCTGGTATCTCCACAACCTCACTTTGGACAAGAGGCTGAAAATGGCTGGCCAAAGAGACGGTGGATTTGGTGGACTCATGGTCTTACTAAGGTCCCTCATTAGGCCCCATTTGGACCACACGAGGGACCTTCTGATGGGTTCAAACATCAAATTTATTTTCATTAGATCATGAATGTTTTTCAGGGCTGGTCGTTGGTTGGAGGGTTGGTACAGTTCTCCACCTTCAGACCCAAAGTTCTGCCTGAGTGTCAGAACCTGAATCTTCCAGTACTTTAAGTCTTCTGATGGAGTTTGTCTCTTTTAGGGCCAAACGTTAGAGCTCCTGTCTTACTACCCCGGGTGCTGATTGTTCTTAAGGTTCAGATCTCTAACTCCGGTGCATTTGTTTCAGGATGATGGAGTTCTTCCAACGGACCGAGACCAGAACTAACTATCCCAACGCCCTTCGTATCTCCAACCTGGTCATGTACATCCTCATCATCATCCACTGGAACGCTTGCCTCTACTACTCCTTCTCCAAGGCCATTGGTGGGTCCAAGTGGACCTTTCTTCCCTCTGCACTTGTAAAACCTGGACTTTAGAAACCCTCAGGGTCATAATGTGCCGGTTCGTACTGTCCCCCAGGTTTTGGTGCTGACCGGTTCGTGTACCCTGACCCGGCAGATCCGGAGTTTGGTCGTCTGGTGAGGAAGTACGCCTACAGCATGTACTGGTCCACGCTGACGCTCACCACCATCGGAGAAACTCCGCCCCCTGTTGAGAACTCCGAGTACTTCTTTGTTGTGACCGACTTCCTGGTGGGTGTTGTTACGGTTCAAAAGTTGAAGGAAGCTCTGAAACGAATGTGCACGTTATTGCAGGTTTATTGTACATATAAGAAGAAATTTTGCAGCTGCAAACAGACCTCACTCCGATCACAAAAGTCCACACACGAACTTCGAAGGCAGGACCACGTTTATAAACCTCCGGATGTCGTCATCGCCTCGTGGGACCACCCTGGGACTGGGACTGCCTTGGGAACGCATTGGAACCGCCCTACTCCACCACGTGGCCCGCCTTTCTACCAATAAACTATCAGCTAGATGTAAACAAAAGTGTTGGGGCTGTTGATTGGTGCAGGCGTGTACTGTAACTGAAAAACTCTTCCCTATTGAAAATAAAGCCTGGAAGAAAAGGTTCCACCTTGGATATATTTCACATTATATGGCGGAATTTAAGTGAACACAAATCATAGAACATAATATGTGGAATACTGATAGAAATATATTTCAATGTGGCTTAGCGCCTGTGATGTCATCAGTCGGTCTCAGAAATGAAGCTACTAGCATTCACCCCCAAATTCCAAAAAACGCCTAAAAAATACATACCCAAATTAAATTACAAGCTGTTCTTGAACCCTAAGGACTACAAACAATTGGATGGTGTCTTTGTAAAGATAAGACTTTGAATTTTTAGTTTCAGCAGTCATATTTGTTGTATCTGTTATTATTTTTTATTCATTGAAGTGAGAGTACACAGAAATAAAGTATTTTTCTAGCCTCGCCTGAAAATATTTGTATGTGTCAAGCACATGCACACTGATACAACAAGATAGTGATTTGAATTTCATATGACCTCAAAGACAGAAGTCTTTACTAATACAGTTTCAAATTTGAAGTCAATAGCATAAAAATTGAGGATTCTGTGCCTGTTTTTGTATGTGCATGTCTAGGCGGAAATCTGTGAATCTTGTACATTACAGTACATGTGCCATACTGTGTAACACCTGTATTATGCAAACTTGAAATGTCTGAATATTTTTCTATACTTCAACATACTTCAGGATGGCTGTCTATTCAAAGCTTACATCTGTTCCATTCATATATTTACTCTCCAGCTGATAGAAATACAGTAACATGACAGCAGGCCGCTCGTAGCTCGGGGACTACCTGTATATTGTAACTCACTAGAGGAGATATTTCACCTCCAGAGTTTCTGCAGCAGTTCTGCAGCAGTTCCACAGCCTAAGATAAGACTTTGATAACACACACAGAGGTGTAATTATCTCCACAGGGGATTACTGCAGACTCCTGACCCCCCCAGAAGCCCTGCTGTGACCACACAAAGCTGCGCACACAAAGGAGACAAGAGCAGCTTTGTGGCAGATCAGTCACTTTTTCCTTGTAAATCAAGCTCTAAAAGCTGTTATTTCATGTTCCCATATAATTTACCCATGGCTAAAGAGCGATCAAAGTTAGAAAAAAGACGCCTAAACGTCAACAAACACGCACTTACTGTGTGACGCACGAAGGGCGCAGCTGCAGGTCATGGCTCCTAAGTGTTTCTGAGCCCTTTGAAGTAACTCAAACCATGTCATGTGACATGTCTATCGAAAGGCAATTTCATTGGCTACAACATAGTGATGTCAAAATTAGCTCTCATTTGATTGGCTAAAACCCACGTGGGGTACAACAGGGGGAGGGTTGAAGCTAGCTTGTTGGGTCTCTGACATTTGATTGGCTCTAGAAACTGAAAAGTTTCACCCAGTTGGTCAAAATTGGTGTCAATCAAAAGCAGACAGCCTATGGAAGACTTTTAATGCGTCAGAACTTTCAAAGCTGCCATATTTGGGAAACCACGATCTCTTTTTGATCTAACACCTGCAGCTTCGGGTGAAACGGTACCGCGGGCGGGCCCGCGCCTCTTAAGAGGTCTTGACGATTCATCTTCAGGTTTTTTTTTTATTTCACTTTTTGTTTTGTCCTCTAGGTGGGCGTCCTGATTTTCGCCACCATCGTCGGTAACGTCGGCTCAATGATCACCAACATGAACGCTGCCAGAGCTGACTTCCAGTCTCGCATCGACGCCATCAAACAGTACATGAGCTTCAGAAAGGTCAGAGGAGCTGGTTCTGACGGCGTGGTGGACACACCCAACCTTCGCCGCAGCTCTAACCCTCTCTGACCTGTCTGCAGGTAACTAAGGACCTGGAGAAGCGAGTCATCAAGTGGTTTGACTTCCTGTGGACCAACAAGAAGGCAGTGGATGAGAGGGAGGTGCTGAAGTACCTCCCTGACAAGCTGAGGGCTGAGATCGCCATCAACGTGCACCTGGACACCCTGAAGAAGGTCAGAACTCACGTTAACCCCCCTCTCACCAGGACGGGAAGGACGACTTCTGCTGTGTGCTCCTGCAGGTCCGGATCTTTGCGGACTGTGAGGCCGGTCTGCTGGTGGAGCTGGTGCTGAAGCTGCAGCCTCAGGTCTTCAGTCCAGGAGACTACATCTGCAAGAAGGGGGACATCGGCAGAGAGATGTACATCATTAAGGAGGGGAAGCTAGCCGTGGTGGCAGACGATGGCGTCACGCAGTTTGTCGTTCTCAGTGAGGGGAGTTACTTTGGTGAGATCAGCATCCTGGCCATCAAAGGTAGGAGGATCGCCACGGCAACAACAAACGTTTGCTAAGGTCAGCTTAAAACACGGGCCTTAAAGGTATTGTGACATGATGTTGGAAATTTGCATATTTGTCAGAACATATATATCTTATATCATTCAGCTCTGTTCGTTTTTGCAAAATAAATTATAAATATATTAAAATTTCATTCCAAGTTATGTTAGTTTTTTCTCTGGGACACGCCCCTAAAAATCCGCGCATTTCCGCAAAACGTCATGTGACGTGACAACGGGAAGGCACGCTCCAACGCGCATTTAAATAATAATGGCGGAGCATGTCTGATTGCGTTTGAGATCTATCATTTTAAAACAGTAAATCATCGAAAACCCTCCCTGAATAAATAAACTTCCTGATGTTACTTGATCGCGCAGACATAATTTAAAAATACATTATTAGAAAAATGTGTGCGCAACTCATGTTATTTTGGCAATTTTTTTTAACAGCGAACAAAAACAACTTATTGTTAGTACTTGAATGTATTAAAGCAATTGAAGGGTTATTATTAATCAAATACAGTTATTGGACACTCGATCAATGGAAAAGTGATTTAGACACGTTTTATTTTTTACACAGTAGCTATGTGGGGTTAGCTTCTCCTGTGGTTCTTTGTTCTTGGGCTAACGCTAACAGAGGCCCGATCGCGTTTGAGATCTATCATTTTAAGACAGTAAATCATCCAAAACTCTCATTAATAAACCCTCCCCGAATAAAAAGAAATTACAGATGTTACCTGATCGCGCAGACATAATTTAAAAATACATAAATAGCAACGTGGCCTGTATCTCGGCTAGTGTGTTAGCAGCTATCTCGGCTTAGTCCCGGTCGCGTCTGAGATCTATCATTTTAAGACAGTAAATCATCCAAAACTCTCATTAATAAACCCTCCCAGAATAAAAAAACTTACTGATGTTACTTGATCGCGCAGACATAATTTAAAAATACATAAAT